>JARYGA010059760.1:0-35867 GCA_030545235.1 Helianthus tuberosus | reverse complement strand
GATCCAAATACTAAATGAACACGTAATCACGCTCTAAAAAGAGAAATCACTAGTGAAATATTAGACAAACAACCAAACCGAGTGTCAACATAGGAACTTCCCACTAGACATATTCAACTAGAAATAGAAAACCCACAACCACAAGTTATCTTAAAACAGTGACAAGATAAGACCTGACAGAAAGTTGATTCGCCTTTATTGCAAGTTCGATACAGCAAACACAATGCTTTTTGCAAAAAGATAACATCTCTCTCTCTGTCATAACCTCTCTCTATTTTACAAACACAAACAAACAAATTCTACTATGTATACCATGCACGCTCTTACTACGCATACCAAAATACAACCCGGAGGTTTTCAACCTTTTACGGGTACGGGTCAGGACCGTCGTAGATGATCCCAACCCGGTACTAAACCCGTTTACCAGCAATGAAATTATGTATAGTATAGATTCATATTAATATATTATATTATTTAAAAATTTAAAAAAATGGTTGAAAACTTAGAAAATTATATGTGGGTTTTTAGTGGTTTGGGATGATAAATTTTAACCGCTGAGATCATAAACAAGGATATGGTAAAGTGGTGAATGGTCCCTTGTTAGAGTTACCGGAAACTAGAAATTACTAAACCTTTGCAACTCCTAGAATTATATTTTAGATATTTTAGGTCGGTTTTTCACATAGGGATTAAGTTGTTAGGCCATACTATGAAATTATTGGAGAGGGTAACTTAGACTAGAATTAAGAACGAAACTCAGGTTACGGCATAGCTATTTGATTTTATGTTGCGCTCAACAATGGAAGCGATAGACATTCTAAAAAGATTAATGGAAAAGTATAGAGAAAGTGGGACTTATATATGGTGTTCACTGACTTTAAAAAGGCATATGACGATGTGCTAGGTAAACTGATTTGAGATAATTTAGAGGGTAGAGGGAATTGTATAGACATAATTAGAGATATGTACTGTAGGACTGAAACCAATGTTGAAAAACAAGGTCTCGGTGGTTAAGTACTCCTCAAGTAGTTGTTACAAGGGATGTTGCCGAAACGACTTTCTTCAACTCCTCCTAGTAGGTCAATTCGGGCCGAATTTGACTTTAAAAAATAGAACATAATTTCTATCCCTATCATATTAAATATTAAATATAAAATAATGAAAATCATTTTTAAAAGAATGAATGTCAATTTTTGAAATACTTGCTACTTGAACATGTATTTTTCTATTTATATTAATATTCACGTATTTTGTTATATATATATTAGTAAACTTATGATATTTAACATATACATAATTTCCCGAAAACTAATTTCCTTATAATTTAACATGTCTGAATACTCCCTGAGTACTCTTAACTCCCCCAATCGACCAACTAGCGAGCGCCTATCAACTTTTGCAACTGAAACTAGTTTGCATGCTTGTAGGTGATACAGATCCCTTCCATGTGGTGGTAAGACTCCACCAAAGGTCTGCGTTGAGTCCGTTTCTTTTTTCGGTTGTCCAAGTCGATTCTAAAGACAATCCTGTGGTGCATGCTTTTTGCAAATAATATGTTAGTTGCGGAGTCTAAACATGGCTTGAATCCAAGGTTAGTGGAGTGGCGAGAAGCTTTAGAGGGCAAGATTAGTCGCTCTAAGCCCAGTTACTTTTACTGAGATTTCGGTGGTGAGGACAATCAGATGACCATTAAGAGTCAAGTGGGATCTGCAAGCAATTAAGTATTTAAGATTGTATAAAGGGATGGGAAGATAGATAGAGACATAGCCTACTACATTCTCCGGGTTGGCTTTAAAGCCATCTAGGGTGACCACCACCCCCAGGAATTTGCCTTCCTCTACCCCGAATGAACACTTCTTGGGGTTTAGCTTTATGTTATACTCTCTCAGCTTCCGGAAGGTTTCTTCAATGTCTTATAGCATTTGTTTTTCTTCCATGCTTTTGATTACTAGATCATCGAAATATACCTCCAGGTTACGACCAATTTGCTTCTCGAAAGCTTTATCCATAAGTCGCTGATAGGTGACCCCAGCGTTGCGTAGACCGAAAGGCATTTTGGTGTAGCAGAAAATGTCTATATCGGTGTGAAACGCGGTTTTTTCTTCATCCTCTCTTGACATCTTGATCTGGTGGTAACCCTAATAGGCGTCTAAGAAACACTTGTACCTAAAAGGGACCAAGAAGTCGACTTTGAAATCCATTTCAGGCAGCGGATAGGCGTCTTTTGGGCAAGCCTTGTTCAAATCCTTGAAGTCAATACACATCTGCCATGTACCGTCTGGTTTCTTGACCATAACAGGGTTTGATATCCACGTATGGTATTTTTTTCTCGAAGGATTCCGGCTTCGACCAACTTTCGTACTTCTTTCACTATCGCTTCTCTCCGATCAGGGGCCATGCTACGTTTTCCCTGGGCCACCGGTTTAACACCTGGGAGTGTAGCTAACCTATGCTCCGCCTTGTCCTGGGGTATCCCAGTCATATCAGAGTGCCCGAAGGCAAAAATGTCGGCGTTTCTTCTTAGCAATTGCTTCATATTGTTTTTTTTATCTCAGGAGAGAGGTTGTCTCCTATTGTAACTGTTTGATCGGGGTGGCGTGTACTCAAAACCCATCTTTCTGGGCCAATTGCACTGGTAGGTCCTTGACGACATCTTTTGGTATCCAAAACTTCACCCACTTTGTCCCGGTAAACTGTTGCTATTCCTCTCGGCGTGGGAAACTTCATGAAACCTCGCGCTGTAGATACAACAGCGTCTAGTTTCCCCAGAGTAAACCTTCCGATTATTACGTTGTGGTAGGATTCGGCACACACAACGAGGAACGTGAGGAGTATGGTTCTTTCACGAGGGGCTTGTCCAAAAGTTACCGGGAAAGGATTTGAGCGACTGGGTCAACCTTCTCTCCGGTGAACCCCTTTATAGGGGCGTGTATCGATTCGAGCAGCTTCTTGTCTTCCGGTTGCATCCTGTTGAAGCAGTGTTCATATATTATATCTTCTGAGCTTCCGGTGTCAACCAGTATTCTTCTCATGTTGTAATCGCCTACCGCCGTGGATATGATGAGGGGGTCAGTGGTGAGGTGTAAGTCCTCAACACGTGGTTCGACTGTCATGGTTGCCAGCATCCAAGGTTCGAGTGTGGAGAAACTCTGTTTCGTTCCTTTTCCCTTGTCGGCATATACCATGTTTAATTCCCGTTGTCTTTTGCCCGCCCCTTTATCCGCATCTTCCTTGCTAGGGGGCGGGCCCTGCTTTATGTCACGAACCAGGTGAGCCAGTTTCCCGGTCTTCACATAATACTCAATTTGCTTTTTCAGCTGATAACAATCGTTAGTATCATGACCATTGCCCTCGTGGTATTCACAATATTTACCCGTGTCTTTATTGGGCATATCTTTCAATGGTTTAGGAGGATTGAGTTTTAGGTTCTCAGAAGCCAGGATCTCTGCTGGTGTTTTACTCAGATTAGGTTATTCAGACCTTGATCTGGAGGATGATTCGTTTCTTGAATATGAGCCCCTGGACCTGTCATATCGTGAGTCTGACCGATCGCTTTTCTGGAACCTATCTCCTCTATTTTTTGCCTTTGGAGTTCTACCGCTCCCTATCGTCTTGGCTTTTTTTGTGCTTCCTTTTTCCTGTTAGCAGTGTGACTGGCCGCCACAGTCTTTTCTTGTGTTACATACACTTTGGCTATTCTTAGGATCTCATCTATGGTTGAGGGTACGACATCCCTTTCATACAACGTCCTTAGTAATTCGTCGTCATTCACTCCTTGTAGGAAAGCACCACAAGCCAAATCATTGGTTATACCTGGGATCGCCAGGCTTTCTTGTTGAATCGGATGATGAAACTTTCCACTGTTTCATTGTCTCGCCGACGAATATGGAGGAGCTCCTTTCGATCTTTTGTATGTCGCCTCTGTTGACTAAATTGTAGCTGAAATTTAGATACCAGATCCTCAAAACTGTCAATTTCCCCCATAGGTAGGGCGTCCCACCAGACTCGTGCTGCCCCGACCAGCGTTTGGACAAACATCTTGCACCAGAGAGGCATAGGCCAGCAGGCTACCTCCCTGGCACTATTGAACAAATTTAGATGGCCATCAGGATCGCTCAACCCATCGTATTTACCCACCGTCTGGGGCATATTAGGTTTTTCCTTGATCGGGGCTTCAGCGATCCTTCTTGTGAATTTGGACTTGAATGTGGCATCTGCAGGCTTATAAGGCCTAGTGAGGTCGTCTTCTTCCACGTTGATAAGTTGTATATGTTGATTCGCTCCACCCAAGCTTATTCCCTGAGTAACCGGAGGTTGGGATGTTGTAAGGTTTAGTGTGGTACTGGGACCCTCGTTAGGAGAAAACGAGGTCTGGAAGGATTTCCCCTGTCATAAATAGGTTCCGCCATAGGCGGGGTCTGGCCAAAAGTCTGTTGTTATGTAGGGAGAGACCACTAAGGTGGCATATAAGCCGCGTATGGCGGTTGTTGAACGTAACTTTGTGTTGTCATCTAAGGTGAGTATGCTTGGTTGTTATATGGAGGTAAATACCCATAAGGAGGAGCGTAATAATAACCTGGGAAATAAGCTTGATTCCCAAGTGTGACTGGAGCATTCATTATTCCAGCTGGCATGATCACCGGCTGATGGGGTGGCATAGATAGTGCTGTTGTAAGCGCCGCGGAATACAAAGGCGGCATAGCATGAGTGAGAGGTGGCTGGTAGTATTGAGCCATGCTCATCTGCTGAGTAATGCTTCCTGGTCCCGCGGACGTGAAGCTTGGCATAGTGCTGTGACGTATAGTCTGTGCAGTTGCCGTTGATGCTGGGGTAGAAGCAGTGGTGGTTGCTGCAGTTGGAGCCACCTGTCGTACTTGCCACGAGGTGTAAGAGAGAGGGTCTTTAGCTACCGATCCCGAAGAAACAACTGGGGACCTTTGAAAACCCGGCGGGGCTTCTGCTTCGAACTCCAGGTCCAAAGAACTGGTTATAGTGGGTGAGGCCGGAATAGTAGTAACCATAGAGCTCGTCATCAACAGCGGATTACTGGTTATTACTGCTTGGTTTAGTGTTGTTGCCGTGTTCTGGTCGCTTGCCATTGGGTCTAAGTTTACTGGTGTTACCGTAGGTCCCATGGATGGCGCCAATGAAGAAACACTGGCCTGAACGGTAGGCTCTGACTAGGACTTCAACTCTTGGCGATCCGAACAACTGACTGCAAAACAGAACACCGTTAGGACTCGTTACAGGAATGATGTTATTCCTGTAACCACCCTCCAGCGTGAGAATAAGTCTCGGTATTGGGAGTAAGAAAGTATGAAGAGAGAGAGAGAGAGAGAGAGAGTAAACGAGAACAGAATGAATCATACCTTTGATGTTTACCTCTATTTATAGTTTACCATTAGGGTTTCCCCTAAACTAGGATGTACTCCGATAGTTTAGGGATTTGCATGATCTTTCCAAAATATTGGGGATTTGGTTACGTAATTTATCCATGCAGAATGGAACATTCTAGAATAAACATGTGTAATTGAATATTTATAATAAAATAATAGGTAATGACCGGGTCGGGTTAGCCGTTCCGGGTCATACCTCGTCAGTAGAGAAAGATGATTAAGGTTAAAGACTTATAGAGGAGCGTAGTACATGTCTTAGCTTTGTCTTGAGAGCTTAAATTTCCTACACTTTAGATGTATTTTGTTTTGCATGTCCTACACTTTAGATGTATTTTATTTTGCATGTAATTGTCTTCTTGTATTAATGTCTATATGTTTCTTTATGATGTTATATAAGTTTCTATTTTTACTATGTCACTAAGTCAACACTTCCTTTGTTATTAGTAGCGTTTTGTTTTCATAATTTTAGTTTGGGATAATCACGAGAATAGCCAAAACTTTGTCAAAGTTTTAAAAATAGCCAGTTGACACCCCATAAAATGGGCTTTCACAAATTCCCACGCGGCTCAAATTAAAAGTTAAGAACTTTCCTCACGACCAATCACCTTTTGCCACGTGTGCTGCTGTCATCACCAACTGTTCCCTCAGTCTCTCTCTTTGTCATCTTGTCTGCACATCTTCTTCTTCTTTAATGATGCAGAGCACCACCACCCTGCAACCAACCACCACCCACCACAACCACCACCTTAAACCACCACTCAGCAGCTATAGCTTTAGCAAGAGACAAAGTAGAGCACATAAGAGGCCTCTTGGAAGGGGTTTTAAGTGTCCGGTAATCAAGCATAACAGACCAACCGACACCATCATAAGCTGGTCTGGTGGTTACTTGCTTGTAGAATCTCTTACCAATTATTGATCCGGTCATGAATGACATTGGCATGGTGACTGATGTGGAAGGTGCGGGTTTGCGAGCCTTGATGTATATTTCATCTCCGTTAGGATTGTTGGGTTTGTTTGTTTCGTTGTTATCATAGGATGAGAAGGTGAATGATGAAGAGGTGGTATGGAGTATGGAGTTGGGGTTTAAGGAATTTAGGGTTTTTTCCGGATGACAGTCGCCTTGGAAAGGGAGAACTGGTGTCGATGGAGTTGGGGTTTAAGGAATTTTGGGGTTTTGTTGCTGAAGTGAAGAAGAAGAAGATGTGCTCGGCATCATTAAAGAAGAAGAAGAAGATGTGTAGACAAGATGACAGAGAGAGAGACTGAGGGAACAGCTGGTGATGACAGCAGCACATGTGGCAAAAAGTGATTGGTCGTGAGGAAAGTTCTTAACTTTCAATTTGAGCCGCGTGGGAATTCGTGAAAGCCCATTTTATGGGGTGTCAATTGGCTATTTTTGAAACTTTAACCAAGTCTTGGCTATTCTCGTGATTATCCCTTTTAGTTTTGTTTGTTTGTCTGTTATGTGTTTTGGAGTTGGGGGTCCCTATGAAAGTAGTCTATCTATGTCCAAGCATAGAGGTAAAGTTTGTCTGCATCCCAATATCCTAGCATCTCCTGACCCTACCAATAACTTTGCTATTTATGGAATTTACCGGACATCATTGTTATTGTTATATTTTAAATAGGTTTTAGAATGGGTTTGGGATCAGGTGTCGGTAATGGGAATCTCAACGAGTAACTTTTAACCGGATAGGATACTCAAAGAAACCATGGGGATGGAAAACCCGAAACCGTGGCTAGAGTTAAGATTAAGTTTTGTAAAGGTATCCTGCAAAACAGTAAGAATATGAGTTGAAGGTACGTGCACGAAGTGATTTTGAGTGGCTAAAGTTGTCATGTCTGAAAAGCAAAGCAAAGCAAAAGCAAATAATAAATAATTATAAACTCCATGTGATTTAGTACAAGACACAGTTACATGGGGACAAAAGAGACCTGAAGGTCCATCACTAACATGATGGTGGAATGGTCACATATCACAATGTTTTGCAGATATAAAGTGGGACATAAACAACATCATATGCCCAACGAACTAGGATCTCAATTTGCAACTCCAGTTTAAGTGTGTCACATTAACGACAAACACAATTAACTATTCTCTTATCCACATAAAGATGCCTTACTTTCTCACCTACACCATTATGTGTTGGTGGGTCTCTACGGGGAACAAAGAGATCCTCATTGATATTGGTTTTGGATTTTCTACAACACAAATTCATCTCATCTCATCTAGAGCTGAATAAACGAGCCAAACTACTATGGAACGCTCGACCCTGAATTACAGCATGAGATTCACATACCAAGCTTGACTAGACTCGCGAGTCTACACTTTATATAGATATAATAACTTCTATTTTATATATAGTTTACATATTAAAATAAAAATAAATAAAATGATACATATTTTGTGATATATAAACATTATAATTATAATTATAAATGTATATCTATATAAAAATAACCATATATATAAATAAATAACTAAATGCTTGATAAATAATAAACGAGTTGAGCTTGATTTTAGGCAAGCTTGAGTTCGGCTCGTTTACACTCATACTTGTAATTCATTGTATCACCAAGCAGTCATTGAAGGAAATATGTTCATGATGTTTTGCCTAATCCTTTGTTTTATCTTGTTTCATATTGATAATACTAGATAGTTACTCAACCTCGTCTTAACATCATCATGTCAATTAACATTATCACTTGGGTGTGTGTCAACATGCACCATCATGAATGAATGATTATTATGAACTCTAGAGAAAACTGGTGAGACAGACTTCAAAGAGAGATTCAGAAAATGTTTACCCTTAAGCCCTTTAAAATTAGGGAAAATCACAAAAATGGACTAGTTGACCATCAAAATGAACAATGAGTCAATGACTAGATTATTTGCAACCATAAATATCGACTTTTTCAACCAATAAAATAATAACACAAGAAATATTATTTTGGCACAACCGGCAAAACTTACACCTATGAGGTGAACGAACTAGATAATGACACGTTACGTCTCATGGTGACTCATTGGGCAAAAACTATGTCACCATAAAGCGTAATTTTCACCACATGAGTCACCATCAAGCATAATTTTCGCCCAATAAGGACACATGCCATGATCGGGTCCATCCACCTCATAGGCATAAACATCGCCTATTAATTCCAAAGATGCGATGTAAATTTGTTTTAACGGAGGAAAAGAGCGATGCTTATAGCAACATGTAACTTCGTCAATGTTCAGTTATGCCAATTTGCATTTTTTGTCGGTCTAACTTTCCATCTTCATTATCTTCTCTTAGATATTATGCTTGTAGATTATGTCTAAAGAAGATAAACAAATCCTACAATGGCCATGAACCTAGAAACACAATACTTCTTATGATATGTTTAGTCGTTGATACTTACACGATTTACAAGTTTAAATGTTTTTTAACCATGAGAGCCCGTTACGGACTCATTGATACTAATTTACTTTTATTAAATAAAAAATTACAATGTTCATCTCCTCCTCGTAGTAGTAGATTCTTATTTATCGAATAAAATGCTCAACAAAAAAAGTCATTTGTATGTAAATATATATAATAATGATGTATGAGGAAGTGGAACACCACCTACTACATGACACTTAAGAGACTTTAGTCTTGGAAAATTAGAATTCTATGTGATTACTGTAGCCTTTTCTCTTCCAGTGAAATCCTTCAGCTTTGAGACAGTTAGTGCCAGATCTGACAACATGACAACATAAATTAATAAACCAATAAAAACAGACAACACAACATAACCAAAGTAACCAGATTGTGCGCAGACAAAACATACCTATCAAGGGTTTCAGTGCCACCTGAGCATCCAAGTCATGTTTTGAGACATCAGGTTCAAATTGTTCTATGTAAATTCTAACAGTTGCGCCTGCTGATCCAGTCCCCTAATTTATAACATATTTACATTTTTTTTTTTTGGGCAAGTAAAAAAGAAATGAAAGTGTGTAAAAAGAAAAAAAGTAAGCTGGTAGGTGGGTGCATACTGATAAACGAAATATGATCCTTGAACCATCTGTGAAGACAAATCGAACACCTTGTTTTGTAGATACACTCCCATCTACCTATTAAATTCCAAGATCTTTAAGAAAACTTTCAACTAATTTCTTTAAGTAAAATGCCATTTTCTTCCCTGAGGTTTGGCCAATTTTGTGACTTTCGTCCAAAGGTTTGTTTTTCTGCATCTGCATCCAAAAGGTTTGAAATCTTGCCATTTTCATCTGGCTCATTAACTCCATCCATTTTTCTCTGTTAAGTCAGGGGTATTTCCGTCTTTTTTGTTAACTTAAGGGCAATTCGTTCTTTTGAATACTTGTACATGGAGTGAAAAAGACCAAATTGCCCTTTAAGTTAATAAAAAAGACAGAAATACCCCTAACTTAACAGAGAAAAATGAATGGAGTTAACGAGCCAGATGAAAATAGCAAGATTTCAAACCTTTTGGATGGAAGTCGCAAAACTGGCCAATCCTCAAGGAGACGAAAATGGCATTTTACTCAATATTTTTTTAATTTAAAGCACATCAACTTACTGGATCTGTATACTTGAAGTCATCAGCAAGTTGAAGAGTATAATCGCCTGCAACGGTGTACCGGTGTTAGGACCAACGCTTATTTTAAATTTTCAAAGCTATGAGATAAAAATGAAAAACTCACCGTATTTGTCTCCTTGTTTGCTTTTAGAGATCAAGTCTCTAAGATAATTGATCATTTCATTAGCTCCTTCCGACTCGCATTCCTAGGCCAACCAGTGATGTCAAAATGTAGCATGAAACATATGCTTAGCAAAATGAATAGTAAATATTTTATTTTAAAAATGATTACCTCATAATCGTATCTGGAGAAGTAGTTCCGGCCATAAGTAGTCCAATGCTCTTTTACAATGTCAGCAACAGAGACTAATTTCTCTCCAGGTTTCTTGTTTTTGTTTCTATATGCAATTATAGACAGCCATGCTAACACAGCCCTGTCATACACAATATATTATATTTCGTTACTTCTAAATGATAAACGAATTAAATAAAACACGTACCATATACCATCCTTCTCACGAATGTGATCAGAACCTGTTCCAAAACTTTCTTCCCCACAAATTGACAGAGTTCCAGCATCCATCAAGTTCCCAAAGAATTTCCAACCGGTAGGAACCTGACAACAATAGAACAGATTTTTATAATATATATATATATATATAGGATTAGGTTCAAAAATGAACACTAGTGTAGCTTGCGAACTGAGTGAACTAATCCTGGCCGTACACGTGTGTAGATCAATGGCCAGGATTTGATGTTGAAATACACTAGTGTATTTTACGATTTGATGATGAGATCCTGGCCATACACGTGTGTAGATCAATGGTCAGGATTTGTTCACTCAGTTCGCAAATACACTAGTGTTCACTCTAGAACCCCACCCTATATATATAGGGAATGGTTGCGAGAACTTGAAAAATCCTGGAAAAAAGGTTTTTATTTAAAAAATATTCACCAAACCTTTAAAATTTATGCAACTTTAAAAAAAACTTATACATAAATTTACATCAGTGTAAAACAAATTTACATAAGTGTAACGCGCAAAACGGTGACGTCATATGTTTTTGTCAAAACATTTACAGCAGTGTCACGAATACATGTCGTATAAATGCCGGCTCGGCATTTATATATATATATATGTGTGTGTGTGTGTATATAATATACACTTATCATTATATATATATACTTATCATTATTATTCGAATACAATATTAGAAATGAAATTTACACGTTTAAATTTACATGTATTCGTAAATAAAGAAAAGTTACACGTGTAAGAAAATTATTAAGAGTGATTTTGAAAGGAGAGATGAATTATTTAAAGAGTAAATTCTTTTTTTAATGTTGTATTTTAATTCCAACGAGGTTTTTATTAAAAAAATGATTTTGATTGGTTTTCTCATTCGTTCTCATGGTTCTCGCAATATTTAGCGTTCTCAAGATAACCCTCCCCTCTATATATATATGATTAACTGAGTCACAAATACAGTTCAAAAAAGAATATATAAAAAACCTCAAAGAATGGGAGACTCAATTTCTCGGCTACACGATCAAGAGCACCGCTTGTTGGCATAGAACGAGCTAAACCCTACATGTATTAGAGTCTAAAAGTTTTAAAAAAACTACATGAAGATCAAAGTGAATGTAAAATCTTTTTACCTTTGGCCCGCTTTTAAAGTACGGAATAGATTCTTGTGCATTGGCTGCAATAATAGCAACAGAATCTGAAGGAGTCACAAAAAACTGTCTGCCAAGAATCATATTTCTATCGCCATCTCCTGGAAAAAGAACTTGCAATGAAAATTGCAGGACAAAGTTTGTGCAAAGATTGTTATTGCTATAAGGTTTATCAGTGCAAACTAACCATCACTTGCGGCTCCAAAATCAGGCCCGTTGTCACTATACATAATGTTGACCAAATCCTTCGCATATCTTAAAAAAACAAAAATCAAAAGTTTAACTGCTTTCTATAATATAATAAAGTTTTAATGTTTAAAGTTAACACGAAATCAGATTAAATATCTATGTATCTCTTACGTTAGATTAGGGTCAGGATGACCGTGCCCAAAATCTTCTAGAGGCACTCCATTACATATTGAATCCTGAATTTACAAATTAACAAACGTTCGCTAATGACTTTTCTAACATAAGCTATTACATAATTACAAGATTTTACACTTTTAACATACCTGACTAGCTCCAAGCTTATCTACAAAAATTGGATTTGCATAAGCACCTGTAACCGCATGCATTGCATCAAATGTGAGCCTGACAAAATAAATAAACATCAGATTACAAATATATAGATAGTAAAAAGTTTTAACATGCTAGAGGATAAGAATTTTTATACCTGAAGTCTGGCCGAGAAACTAGACTTTTGATTAGTGAAAAATCAAAGACCTCCTGCAGAAAAGGAATAAATAAACGATGTCAAATTAAATGGATAATAATGTATTTATTAAGGATGCATTTTATATTAACCTCCATTAGATCCAAATAATCAGAGACTGGGTGAACTATTTCCACACTAAAGTTGCCATATTTTGAAACTCCAACACTAGAAAGATCCACATCTGGAATATCAGCTAGCTTTATTTCAGATATCTGCAGAACAGTTATAAATATTAAAACCCAGTTACAAAAGTATGAGAATTAACTTCTTCAAAAAGCAAGACAATACAAACATGATACTGTCGTACAAACAAAAGTCCACATGGTATATTGACCAAAAATATAACTACATCCACAATAACATATTTACATATGTATATATATAACATTATCAGAAAATTAATTAATAATTACAATACAACTCACAGAGTGTTTATTTATACAAAATATTATCCTTATTACTTTGAAGAGGATATTGTTTATTCTAGAATCTAGAAGATAGCATATGTTAGAACTGAAAACATATATAAATATAAAAAACATAGATTCAGTATTTACAAATACAGCTATCGATTGTCTCTATCCGATAAGCAAAACTTATTCTCGTTCATCTTTTTTGACTTATAAGGTCAGAGTGATGTGTAGTGTCAAGAATTGGTTGAAAATTAAATTGGTTTAAATTAAGTTCTGGTACATATTGGCAACCAGAAGTGTAATAGTTGGGTTGGGCATGCTCTGTTAGGACTACCGAGTTATAAATTCCCGGATTTGGATGTCACTTGAACATCATTAACTTCTTGTATTTTCAAATCGTACCGATCAGTTCACCTTAAAAGGGATAAAATATATGTAAGCATGATTTGGCTTTAGATGAAATGTTTGGGTTTTTTCAGATTTCAATACAACCGTTCACAATTTTCAGATAAGAAAGATATTCCAATCATCCAATGCACTATCAAATCCTAATGTATGAATAATTATTAATGTATCCGAAATAGATTAAGATCTGCTGCATACAAATTGGATATGCATAGATCTGCATGGTCACCTTGGTTTTAAATTGCGTGATGCGCTCCGATGCGTTTAGTCCAAAAATCTGATGCGCGATGCGAGCGCATCACGTATGTGATGCGTTCTTTATAAAAAAAATAGTTAAAAATTATTTATACATAAAAACTTATAAAAACATACTTAAAGTAAAACAACTGACGTAATTAGAAGGTAAGAGTTGTGTTTTTTGGTTCAAATCAAGCATACTAAGATGTTAATTATGGAAAAAACCGAACACAGTTCATAAAATCTGGAAAAAAGCATAAGAAACAATGTTGCGTGCATCAGAGCGCATTATGCGATGAGCGCATCATGCAAAATGCGCACAATATTCTCGCATCACGTAAACGCATCGCATCAGCTATTGCGATGCGCTCTCATTAGCGCATCGGGCGCATCACGCATTATGCGCGCATTTTAAAACCAAGATGGTCACAACCCTATATGCAAACCAATTCCAAAGCAACGGAGAATCATATGTAGCTCAAGTGTTATGTTGGTTGGGTGAACCTATTAGGATACAAAAAAAAAAAAAATTGGTTTGCAATAACCAAAATCATTGTGTTACGATCTTAATAGTATAGGGTACTAGGGTTCAATTTGTAATTGTTGTATAGAACAGGGGAGTCTTTGTAAGTTAATAGTGTAGGGTTCAATTTGTAATTTTTGTATAGAAAACAGGGGAGTCTTTGTAAGTATGAGCTAATGATCTGTTGTTAGTCTGTATACTTAAGCAACGATCAATGAAGAATTAGGTATGTATTGATTTGAGTAAACCTTCTTCTCTCTATAGTTTCTTCTATCTCTAAAATTAATCATAAAACATTGTTTGGGTGCTATGAGGGGTGTAAAAATAATGACACGACATAAACCTAACACAAAATTTGCAGGTTTGTGTTTAGTCTAACAGGTTCGGGTAGAACACGCAAACAAGTTTAGCTAAATGGGTCGTGTTCAGGTCAACCTGGCGGTTTGACCTGTTTAACCTGTTTATTTTTATAATTTTTTTAATATATGCTTCATGTCATAGCTTAAAAAAATTGGGTATCTTATGCCAAAATTTAAAAGATAAAAGAGATATGAGGATTAGGTTTTATAGTTTCAACATAACTATGGTATATTTTTTGATGTAAATTGTAATATTAGAGTATTAATATGCAAAATAAATAGAAGAAATGTCTTGGGTTAAAAGGGTCATGTTCATGGCAACCATCGAAAATTCATGTAGTGTTCGGGTTCATGTGCCCAAGTGTCCACCACAATTTTCGGTTCGTATCGTGTTCGCATGCGTGTCAAATTTTCAAGTTTGTGCCGAGTTTGACCAACCAACCTGCCAACACAACCCATTTGACACTTATTGGGTGAGTGGAGCCCACATAACTTAATTACACCACATAAAATAAGAAAATCATTTCAGAAAAGAAAGAATGGAAAGCGAAGGGTTTGGAATGTGGCAAACTTACTAATTCCTCTTCGGCTCTTCCTATATCGTATTAATTCCTTTCATTCATCGTGCTTAATTTCTAAGGAACATCATTCGCTTAATTTTACTTGTCATGTCTTTTAGCATCAGCCTAAATTCCTTTTTTTTTTTTGTTTCTAAAGTTCCCATGACGTAAAAGAGTCTTGCCTATTCTTTCCTGTTATCTAAAAAACATGGTGTTTGTTTCCTCATGCTACCAATATTAACTCTTCCGCATTCTTAGTAAAATTACTAAATTTTGAGAGTACTGTACCAAACAAGAAATTCTATTAAAACTCTTCAACTAATTTAAGCAGATAAAGGGAAGAGTGTGATAATAGCTTAGTTCTTCACTCATATTTGGGATCAAGAGATGGAGTTTTTCTATGTCTCAAAATTTGCTTCCAGTAAGTGATAGCCGAGAAAAATTTAGGCATATGGGGTTCAACCTTACATGTTAAAGGTTGGCTCTTACATCTCAAAAGCTACGGTTTTCCTTTCCTTGCTTCTTGTATATCTATTTTTGTTTGCTAGCTTTCTTTTGTTGACTTGTGTGCCGTTAGCTGGTTATTAGATTTGTGATGGCCTTCTAGGATTCATCATGGCCAACTTCTTTTGTTAAATTTTGGTTGAGATTTTTAGAACTAACTGAAGAAAAATCTGTAACATAATTGCATACATGTATCATACTCCCCTAGTCCCCCAATGAAAACTAGAAGAACTTCCACTTCTTGTTTGTTTAATGAAAAATAGCTTGTTCTTGAAATTTCTCAATATCGTCATAAAACATGCTGTTGTTTTTGGTATAGTAAATTTCCCTTTTCTATTCTTGTTTTAAAAGAGTTGAATGCTTCTACGAACTAAGGTATATACAGAATCAAACACCCTTTGGACAAATGGAGTAAAAGATAAATATGTTGCAGTTTTGGATTGGTTATTCTCCTACAACGGAAATGCTTCAAAACAATATCAAAGGTTGTCACAGATTTATTTAAAATCATCATAAATCATGTTCCAGAGTATGGATTATCAACCATGCCTAAGACAACCTTTCTCATTAATCCTAACAAACTTTCTTTTTACCTAATAGTACAAAAAAATTGACCAATCTAGCACACTAAGTCAAGTCTTATACTGCACAACTATAAGTATATATTCAGAAACACAAATCATAGACAAAAAACAATATGTAGAGAGGAAAGTGATAACATACCGAAAGTGTGTTTCCATAAATCTTATCAGTGATGGACTCGGGAGCAGGTTGCCCACTGCTGTAATTGAACTGTAGAAGTCACAACAATGTGTGCCAGAAAATGTTTATTAATGAAGCTGGAACTATAAATGGTATTAAGGTTATATACCAAATTCTAACACCAAATAAGCAAGAATGACTATTAGAGGAAACCAATTAACCATGGACTTTAAAGTAATGTCAATTCTATAAGGATAAAAAAATACAGGCACTAAATATTCACCTTGATGCCCCAGTCATATTCAGGACCACCAGGATTATGACTTGCACTCATTATAAAACCACCATTTGCCTGCAAAATGCAACGAAGCTTATGAACAGCGTTTAATATCAGTTCCCGTTATACAAAACATAACCAGAAATAGAAACTTGCCTTTCTCTTCCTTATAATTGCAGATACAGCGGGTGTTGATAGTATACCTTCCCTTCAATAACAATAACATAAAGTCATGATCCAGCAAAGATAAACATGATTCCCTAATAAACTATCACCAGAGACTCACTTGCCCACCAAAATTTTACCAACTCCATTGCCAGCAGCAATTTTAATAATCAACTGCATTTAAAATCAATAAACCGATTAGCATATCAACAATACTTAATCAACTTATAAACCATATCGTTCACTACCTGTGCAGCTTCTTTGTTAAAGTACCGACCGTCACCTCCTAACACTAGCAATGCATTCTTATAATCCTCAGGCGGCAACGAATTGAACAATGCCTGATTACAAACAGATAACCAATCACAATTGACAAAACCTTAGCACATGCATCAATCCACCAATTTAACCAAATCAATTCACAATTCAAACCTGAATCCAGTTTGCTAGATAATTCTCTTGCATAAACACTTTCACCTTATCAAAATCAACACAAAACGTCACTCCACACCGAACGAACACACAAAATCAATAAAATTAACGAATAAAAACTAAAAAATAAAATAAAATAATAATATCTCGAACCTTCTTCCGGAGACCACTGGTTCCGGTTTTCTGGCCTTCGATGGGCTTCGTAGGAATCGTATTCACCTAATAATACCCGCATGCATCACGTTTTGCTACATGATGTTTATAATAATTTATAAAATTAAACCTAATTAATACCGTACCTTTAGATCCTGAGACTCGGTGAACGTTGTAGACGAAGAGGCTTTGATTGCGGAAGATTCCGATGGGATTTTCGAAGGTATTCGTGAGGAAAATAGCAACGGAAACGACGACGGAGAAGATGTACGGAGAAAGGAAAAGGAAGCGGAAGTTGTACCGGTGGCGGTGAGGCGGTGGAGTGACGGTGGAGAGAGGAGTGAGGTTGCTGCTCCGGTGGTCGCCATTGGTGAGTGAACTTGTGGAGTGGACTGAAATGGTGAAGGAGAGAGAGAGAGAGAGAGAGAGAGATCGACGGTGACAGACTGTTGGGATATGAAAATGTGATGGGTGCCACATGTTCAACGAAAGGCTTATCGGGTGGTTTGAAAGGGTGACATGGCGTTGCGTCATAGGCGGTTGCGTTTTGGTGGACCCGGGATCACGGTTTGGGACTTGGACCTCGACACTTCACGTGAGTAGCATGCGTGCGATTGTTGTTTTCTTTTTTAGGTATATATAGGCACACTTTGTCAAATTAAATCGACACCGTCTATACGGGTCGTATAAACCTATTCGATCCGTATTAGGATAATTTCAATTTCCAAGGTCAGGCAAAGGCTGACATTGTCTTCACATACTTAGCCAATACGCATCGTATAGGTTTATCAACTCTGGCAGACAGTGTTCACATGCCAACCATATACGGGTCGTATAGGTCTATACGATCTGTATCAAGTTCGAGGTTAGCTTTCTGTACAATGACAGAAAGTGATGGAAAGGAACATAACGTCGTATTGGTATGTTATTTTGCATTCTGCTTGGCCTTTATAAACGAGAAAAATAAAGACGATTCACAAATTTCATTCCCTTCTGTTCGTTTTTTCTTTATATTCGATTCCACCATGTCTTGGTTCAACCTTAATTACATTTTCGGTGAGTCGTCCGACACAAACACGAGCATGTTTATTCCGGAAGCATTGTGGTATAGCATTTTTAACTTGTTTTGTTTATGAAATACTTAGCACACAATTTGTATTAGGAGGGCATGTTGTCCCTGCTTCTTATGATGAGGGGGGGGGGGATGATGATCAAGCGGAGGAGGTCGTGTCCGGCTTCCGTCCCCATCATAAGGAATTGTTGTTACCGGACCTCAACGAGGTAAGTATTTATTTACTGTTTTATATTCGGCGTTAAATTTACCATTACCTTTTACCCGTTGGTTTTTTTTAATTTGTTGTGCTACGTGAACCGTTGTTGCCAGATCTGAACGAGATAAACATATATTTACTTATTATTAAGAAAGCTTTAGATGTGCAGTTATCATTTAACCGTTGGTTTTTCTCAGGTTATTATGCCTAGCGGTGATCATGGTTACGGGTGTCCGGATTATAAAGCCGGTTACGGTGCCTCGTACGGACAAGAAGACCATGGCAATAACTTTTTTCGTTAATGGTGCCTCAAGCGTACAACAAGACGTTGGTGAGCCTTCTTACGCGCAAGAGTCATTGGGTGACGAGCATCCCGCTTACGCTGAAGTTTCGTTCAAAACTAATCAGGTACGAATGATATATATTTTGTTAAAATATTACTATAAACGTTATATATTTTTAAAATATATTATAAATGTTATATTTTTCTGTTAAAAAATATTATAAATGTTATATATATTTTTTCACTTAGGATTTTATATTCCGCAATGAGTTGGAAGGTTGGGTAAAAAGAAGGGGTTTAGCCAACGGATACGTTATTGTTACTAGACGATCCAAGGATCACTGGACATGGCTCCAATGTTGTCGTAGTGGCGAGCATGAAAGTAAGGCCACGGTTAGGAAAATCGGCAGCAAAAAATGTGCATGTCCTTTTATGGTGATAGGTCGTCTCGATCAAAGTTGTCGAGCTTGGTGTCACACCCGGTCGTAGCGAAAGCGCGAGGTGTGATCAGAGCGCTAATCATTGCATTGGATCAAGTAAACGACTAACATAAAAGATAGTAAGATGTTCATCCATGCGATTTAATTTAAAACAAGTTCACAAACTACAAATTGAGTTACATTGTTTGAAATTAAAACATAAATTTACAAAACCAAGTTCTTAAAAATAACTAAGACTTTGCATTCCATGTGTGACAACCCGTGATTTACGGCTCTTAATTACGTGATTAACGCGATAATAAATAGTGATTAAGACGCAAATTAACTTATTTAGGCATTTGAAGTGCCTAGGAACGTTTATCCGACTTTACAGTGCACGAACGATGGTTTACAGAGAAACCGGAAAAAACGTTAAACGGCAACGGATTGAAACCGAACAGGATACTGACAACGCCGACTGATATTAAATTTTTACGATATATTTTAGCTTCATAATTATATTTTTGTGACTACAGTCGAACCCGGATTGAAAAACGGATTAAAGACGGCAACGATACAATTTTTCGCGATTATTACTGTAATCGACAAACGGACGTGCAAACAATGACTACCGACCGTATTATTTTTGTGTATTTTAATTTTTGACGTTAAACGCAGTTCAGGATTTGACAACGGGTCTCGTAGGAATTACGGGCCACTTACACATGAGCTTGTGGGCCCCGGGCCCAAGCCCAAAACCCGCAAACCTAAACCTACACATAATATTGTAGATCTCTACTACAAGATTGTTTCTTGTAGATCCTTCCAAATCCCTTCAAGATCTAGACAAAAATCTCTATAGATTGGAAAATCTGTACAAAATATTTTAACCAGATTTCACAAGATTCTTCAAATCTTTAAACCACTGTATATGACCATATCTCTACTCTTTGTTTTGTCTGCACATTTCACACACAAGAAAAGGGGGTCTTTCCCCTCTCTCTCTCGGTTCCATATATCAGACAACAACAAGACCCAACCCAGCCACCCCTTCCTCTCTCGGTTCCAGTAACCGGAGCCGGTTGACCGGCTCCCTTTCTTCTCCGGTTGCACACGACAGCCCCCCCCCCCCCCTCCCACCTTCACCGATAACATCACAAACCCCCCTCTCTTTGAACAACAACGAACCACCACCACCACTGTTCGGTGGTGGTGCGGCATCAAGAACGAGACAGAGAGAAAGAGAAGAGAGAGAGGCTGATAAGAGAGAGAGGAGATCGAGATGAGAGAGAGATGTCGAAGGGGGAAGGAGGGCGGCGGCGGCGGAGGTGAGCAGCGGCGGCCGACAGTGGCGGCGGTGCCGTCTTCATGTCCGGCGGACTCGGTTCAGGTTGGTTTACCCCATCTCTAGTTTTTTGGTTCAAATTTGTTACGGCTTCGGTTTGCTCAGTACATACTCTCGGTTCAGATTGTTTGGACTCGTTTCAGTTTCAGAAGTGGTACGAGTTGACTCGGTCAACTCAGCTTACGGGTCAACTCGGTCCGGGTCAACAGTGGTCAACAAGATCAGTTTGGGTGGCGTCTCGGTTCGGGTTCGAGTCTCGGGTCAGACACAGTTGGGTCAGATTCGAGACGCGGGGCAGATTTTGGTTCCGGGTGTAAGCGGGTCGGTTCAGCAAGTTCGGTTCAGTCACGAAGTGATTCGGGTTATTTCGGTTCGGTCAAACCGTGGTCGTCATCAGTCAACTCGGTCAACCGAGTCAACTCAGTTGACTTGGTCAACTCAGTCGGCTCACTTGACATATTGACGGAAGATTTGGTAAAGATTTAACGAGATTATTTACGTTATATTATGGTTTTATTACGTGAAACGAGCTCTCGAAACCGACTGATTATAAATTACATACGTTATATATTTGACAAAATTTGCATATAGTTGAATATTGATTACATTGATTGAAAAATTGTTGAATTTTGATAAATATATCGACACGTGGTTGTCGGGGACGTCCAAAAACAGAGTAAACTCTGCCCGTTTTTCGAGAAAACCCGTAAAAGCAAAACATGTTTTATTGAAGAGCGACTTTTATGAGAACCAATATATGTGTGTATATCACTTTCGACAACGCTTTATCACATACAAAAACAACAATTCTTTTATAAAATAAATATATTTTATATATTTATTTCAAGCATCAAACAACTCGTATTCGTTTTACAAAATAAATATAGTTTACATATTTATTTCGAATACACCATACAACGCGAATTCTTTTATATAATAAATATATTTTATATATTTATTTCAAGCGCCTAAACGGCATATACGTATATTTTTGACAAATATACACAAGACATGATATATAATACAAGTTGTTATATATTATTTTCATACGAAACGCGATATATGATACGAGTTTGTTATATGATATTTTCATAGAAATATTCTTTTATACACGTATGACTACTCGAGACGGTTAACGCACTTACGACGATATATTTATATTTTTATATAAATATTTATTCATTTTAAGTCTCTCGGAAACTAAGTCTTTTTCAAGACTTATTAAATCGCTACTGACATTAAACGAGACTTAACACGTATAACTTAATCTTTTCCATTAAGTTAACAACTTACCGTTGAATCGTTCGATTAACGATTCGGTAGAGCTCGGTGACACGTAGTTAGTTACTACGTTTATTTAGAAACTTATTAGGTATTCCGTGTTAGGAATATTGTAGAATGCACGCTAGCAAGTCAAGTATTGGAAACGACATCATCGAAGTCGTAATTAGCTAGCTTTGCACAAGAATATTCAGGTGAGTTCATACCCCACTTTTTACGGCTTTACATTTTTATAAATGTTTTCGGGGTGGAAAGACATGCACGTTTTGCAAGAACATACAAAGTTTTGAACGAACGCAAAACTCATATTTCTAAATCATATTACGAAGGGATTTCGAGAAACTCAAATGATTTACGAAAGGTTTATACTAAACATACCGGTTTTTACAAAACAAATGAGTATTATCGAAATGTGAATGATTTTCATGACTAAGGATGGATTGTCTGGTGATTATATTGAGGAAGGCTCAGTCTTAGAGGCTGAGGGAGGATCAGTCTCTAAGACTGGGGTAATACATGTACAATGATTTCAGACATTTTTATACATGGTATGGTTAGCGTAAGGAGGGTTACTGCGTACAGATCATGTGAGTGGGTAGGTATTACTTGGGGCCATTAATCCTCATTGTAGGACCGAGGGGCACAATGCGGTAGATCTATCTGGGTGTAGCGAGCCCAGCCCCCAGGACAAACAGTTAACGGACCTCGGGGTGACTATGTACCCGACGCACAAATCCGCTAGGTTTGAGTCTTCCTACTTGCACTTCACACATATCAATGGCCTTGCAAACCATTGGTGATCTCTATTTCCTTATTTGCTACATACCAGGGATTTTATATTTACGAAACATACTTGTTCATACAAATTAAATACCATGTTTTATACAAAATTCATGGCATAAGATTATGCGGGTCAAAGTCAGGGTGGGCATTGATGATTATACGAACATTACAAATACAAGTCTTTACAAATGCATGGTTTCTATGAACATACTGTGTTACAAACACAACGTTTCCATATAACTTGGCAAGAAAATGATTTTTAAATTCATTTTCTCAATACTATTTCAAAAACCGGTTATTCCAAAGATTTATTTCAAATCTTTCACAATACCAAAGATTTATTTTAAACCTTTCACAACTCAAAAGATTTATCTCAAATCTTTTACGAGCAAACTATGAACTCGCTTAACTTTATGTTGATTTTTCGCATGTTTCTTTCTCAGGTCACAGTACTAAGACATGGCACGGTTGGAATAGGAGAACCATCTGGAGTCGAGTACTTAGTGGCGTTCAATTTCTAAAAGACTTAGCTTTTTGCTTCCGCTATGCAATGAAGATACCAGTCCAGTCACGCCAGCTCTGATAATTTCGGGGTGTGACACCATGTTTCGCACGAAGGCGCGATATGTGAACCAAAGTCCATTAAAAGTGGATGACACCTTATGTGTGAATTCGCTCCGAGGATCGAATATTCAACCGTTGAATGCGTACGAACACATGATATGTGCGGAATCCAATCACGTGTGTGGATGAGAACACAAATATGTAATTATAACTTGTTTTCTATTGATATTTGACAGTAGCAAATCCATGAAAACAAACGGGCAGAGCTTCGCCTCAAGAATGCCCAAAAGTTACAAATGAACAAGACTTAAGCCTCTATATATAGACCTGGTGCCTTCGTACGAAGCCATGAGTGTCTTCGTACGAAGCCATTTCTTCTGTTTTAATGAAGTCAGCACTTCCTTCGTACGAAGCCCTATCTCCCTTCGTACGAAGATGCTTTATCATATATGATCTTCATACTTTGCTCTGTTCAGCACTAGTCTTCTTTCATCTGTTCAAGCTACGATACGTGACTGACGTAAGCGATAGACATATGCACTCACAGACCCCCCTTGGATATTGCTTTAGTCAATCTCATAGCTTTTTGTCTCTCTCTGAGTCTTCATAAAGTGTTGACAATATCATCACCTCATACTCTCCCTTTATTCTAACAGACTCCCTGTGGATCTGTTTTCAGTTTCAGCTGCTTCCCCTTTCGATTAACTCCTCCTTCAGGCTCCCCCTTGCTTTAAGCTTCCTTGTTTCGACACCTGGTACAAGTCCCTCCAAGATTATCTGGCTCTTTGAATGCACACTTCCCCTTGCTTTGAGCTTGTCTTCAGACTCCCCCTTAACTTCAGCTATCGAATCATAGTTTGGTTTATCATCTGCAAAATCTCAAATCTTCTGTAAGATATTTGACAGTTAAAGTTCAAAATTTCACAGATAAATCATCCAAGTCCAAATTAATGACCTCGGAGATTTCACAAACTGTTTTTGAGTTTTCAATTAAAAACTTCAAGTTTCAAATTAATGAACTTGTTTTTTTTCAGAAACATGTTCAGCTTACTCAGATTTTGAAACTCAGCTTTCGGACATCGGTTATCGAAAATAAAGCAGAAATAAAATCTTTTTGAATTTTTCAAAGTTTATGCTAAAACACACTGAAAATCTTTTGTACCTTTTCTTTGAAGACAGAAAAGAAATATTTATAGACAATATTTTTGTTTGAGTTTGAGTCAGATGGTCATATTAGTTTATGACAAATCACTAGCACCATTGAGCTATAAACACTTTAAGTTCTAAACGATCCACTTAGATTGTCAGTATACTGATCCACTTAAATTTTCACACACAGTTCAACTGATTCGAGATACGAAATTTAGTGTTTTAGGAACTTAAACTTATTCACGTGTCCCACCTCAGAATATACTCCCGTATCAAGATTCCCTAGATTCAGTCTTACAGGTGAATATACTATATTGAGATCTGTACTCTAGGTTAGTGCGAGACCTTGAGAGCTCAGGTATGAACTACCGTTCAGTCAAAGAGATGAAGGCTCGACTTAAGGTGTGTCCCACTTAGGGATCTTCTTTACAACTGCACTTGATATATATCTTTCGATATTTTCTCAATTTTTATGCAGAGGGAAAGCTTTATTAAAGCGCATAAAGTATTATACGAGGTCTAGGCCGTTGCTAACGCAAAATCAGAAGACCAGGTATAATACCCCATATATCAAACAGTATAAAAACCTAGTATCTCAGAATCAGGCAATCTCTCAAACGAGATTTCGGGGGTTACCCATATATCCGAGAGATGTTCTCCACGAGTTAAGAAAGTTATTGATCTTTAGGTTTATATCTCGAAATCAATCTACTAAATGTGTAAAAACCTACTAGCACATCATCAGAGAGACCATTTATCACATTTTCATTTTCCATATCTTTAACGTACTGTGATTGTCTAGTGATGTACTATCATTTCCTCTGTTTACACAAAACTCTTTTTCATTTTCTATTGTTTTTAGCTTTTTCAAATTTTCAAATGTTTTTGTATTTTCTGAAATTTTTACTCCCCCTAAAATCTAAAACATTTAAAGAAAATTTGACAACCCGATGCAGATAGCTTTGTCTCGCCATCCATTTTCTGCTTTACATGCTTTGTTTTGCAGAAATACCCCCATAATTTACAACACACTGATTTTTAACAATGTTAAAACCATTTTCAGTTGTGAAATAATCATGTTTGTTCAGCCGTGAGGGTTTCGGCATATTCAATCAACATATTTTTGAATTTTTAACAATCTTTAAAACAAACATATTTTTTTTCATTTTTCAATTTTTGACAAAATTAAAAAAAATGGTTTTTAAATTTTTTGATTTTTAGGGTTTTTAGTATGGTTTATTTATGTACAGAAATAAACCAATTCCCTGTTTTCAGATGCATGGTTCAGCCTCCTCTCATGCCAGGCTGCTCCTCCCCTTAATTTGACATTCTGCTGTCTCCAGGAGCACCTGCACATACAACTAATCTCAATTACTTGAACAAATCAACCCAAGTCTGTTTCGACTCAGGTAGTTGAACATGTATTTTTCCAGGCAACACTGGATAATTTCTTTCATTTTTCTCAAAAACATTCTCATTATGATTATCACTCACAGAAGTCTGTTTCTTTTCCACCCAAATTTGACCTTTTGAAACCTTCTTTTGATAAAATCTTGAATCAATTTTTGGTTTCCAGATTTGTTTTGATTCAAATTTGGATGTTTTTGGTTTCCATGTTTGTTTTGACTTTTGAAAATCAACCTTTTGTTTCCAAATCTGTTTAGTCTCAAACCTAGATGTCTTTGATTTTGGTTTCCATGTTTGTTGTGATTCAAACTTGGTTGACTTCTGTTTGACAGCTTCATTTTGCTGTTTATTTTGTTCAACACCAACACGTTTCAGATTCGGACATTTGCGACCAACATGTCCAATTTGATTACATTTAAAACATGTTTTCTTTGAAACCTCTTTGACCTGTTGTTGTTTCTTTTGAGCATAGAACTCTTCATTAGTCTGTCGTCTAAATTGGAGTTCTTTCTCTTCCTCGGAACTTATTCCATGAACAAAGTTCATCTTTTTCTGAAAGTTTGTCTTTTCAAACCATTTCTTTTTGTTTTGTTGCTTTTTATAACCCAACCCAGCCTTCATGTTCTTCTTTTTGTAACCAGGTGTGACTTTTGCGCTTTTACGACCATCATACAAATACGAATCCAATGAAATCTTGTGTTTCATTCTCGGGATATGTACAATTACATATGACATTTACACATATCAACCCTTGTACGATTCCGAACTCTCGAGAAGCTTTTCCGGAAGTTTTACGTAAACAATTACGCAAACGTAATCAGTTTAACGCAAAGTACACTCCGAAATAGTGATATAAGCTAAACATACCCTAAATATCTTTTACATAACTTAGAAATAAGTTTTGAAGGGTTCGGAATGGCAAAAACAAGGTTATTCGATCATAGGGACTATTTACGACAAACTATGAAAGTCTGCCAATTCGCATAGCAACGTGCACTCCGGAACAAGGTTATAAGCTAAACATACCTTAAATACCCTTTACATAGCTTAGAAATAAGTTTTGAGGGGTTCGGTATATGAAAATACGCTTATTTGATCACAGGGCTAAAAGCATCAAAACTGCGAAAGTATGCAAATGCGTGCATATCTTGCATTCTGACCATATCTGGACATCCAAAAATTTTGTAATCACTAAAATATTATATTTTAGTGATGGGAATGCAAAAATACCATTCGTCGCGTAATTTGGATCGTTTTCGCGTCCGTTCGAGTTTCGTCGTAATTAACCGAAAAACGCGATCGTACGACCAAATGAACCGACATCCATGATATTTCCAAGCATATTTCAAGTCCTCTATGCTTTAACATCCTTATAAAGCGGGGTTAAAGCATCGAAACACAAGTTTGGAGCATGCAGGGGCCTGTTTTGCCAAAAACTGATAGTTCTGTCTGGACTGGTTAGCGGCCAGCGAGAGAATTACCCATTTGGGTTACGGGGAGTGAGAGAGTGCCAGTGACAAAAAGTTCCAAAGAGCTTCTAAGCTGTTTGCAGCTAGTTTCCTTTGATTGTTTTGTGATCTTGTGGGCAAGATAAGTGTTCTCCAAGGCTATAACTTGGTCCTAACACTTGTAAGGCTGAGATTATTCCTTGGTCACCACACAAAACACTTGGCAATATCTCATTAATCCTAGAACACTATAAATACCCAAGCTCATTCACTTCATTCCTTGCTCAATTCTTTTCTTTCTCACATCTGCTCTACTTGGAGGCTACCACTTGTTTGAGGCTTCCCAATTGAGCTTTCTTAGTTGCTAACACCAGGATCCGGTGAGTTTGACGGAGCTTCGGTCCCGAAACGACGTGTTTGGTGCGTTTATTACGACTAAGAAAGGAGTAGAAGATAGATACGACACTGAGCAGTCACTTATAATCTGGTCTCTATTGATTATTCAACGTTTACAGCACCACGAGACCAGTTGGACAACATTTCCCCTTTGGGAACCAAAAGCTTGTCCAAATGGTAACCCCATGCCCCTATTTATAGACATCACCTACACTATGTGTCATCC
Organism: Helianthus tuberosus; assembly: GCA_030545235.1. Classification (NCBI taxonomy): domain Eukaryota; kingdom Viridiplantae; phylum Streptophyta; class Magnoliopsida; order Asterales; family Asteraceae; genus Helianthus; species Helianthus tuberosus. Next base: position 8,211 of record JARYGA010059760.1, on the reverse strand, counting down.
GATCGGATTGGCTTTGACAATTACAAAACCTGTCCAACTTATCTATTCTATACAATATTCAACACACGCTCTATCTAACTATTCGCACAGTGGCAGATGTACAAAATATGCACCAACAGATTCCCCCTCGGATGTCACTGTCGAATCGTCTTTACAACTTTGAGAACCTTGAGCCGTGTTTGAATATTCTGTAATCTTCAACTTTTCTGCAACTTCAATCAGGTATCTTGAAATCTGACTGTCCAAATTCCCCCTCGATTGATGATTCGGTTTGCTTTTGCCAAAGTAAAGCACAAACCCCCCTGGAATGAATCTTCAGGTCTTTTGCACAGTTTACGACTCTCCTCTGATTTGCTAAACTGCAACCTTCACGAACAATCACCAACTTGAAACTAATCAATGCAGCATCCTCTGTTTCAACTTTAACCGCATCCGAGCTCAGTTTTTTATATCACAAGTAAGCACCACGATCTTCGCATTCCGCCTGCTCGATCTAAGAATGTACAAAAACTCAACCGGCAATTGATAGAAACTTCAAATACCCCACTGGTTAACTTCAAATTCGTGATTCCCCCTAAAGATCTGATATCCCGTTTACCGTGATCCACGTTAATACACCGTAAGAATGACGGATCCGTGTAAACAGTATTCTCCACAATCAGCAAATCTTCATCAGAAAACAAATCATCTGGTAATGCAATCTGATCTCCGAAGCATTCATCCACAATCAGATTCATATCCTCGGATAATCTAGATCTCAGAAGCTATCATCCACGATCACTCTCAGATCTCTGATGCTTTCGTCCACGATCAGATATCAACACCTCGGATCCTCTTGATCTCGAAAGCTTACACTCACGATCAGATTCACATTCCCCCTGACAATCTGAAGTCGAAAACTACCCGAATACTGTTGTAGTGTCACGAATTTCAAAAATGCCGGAATTTCATCATATGACAGTGAAATTTTTATTCCCCCTCATTTTTGCCAATTCTGACGTCTCTATCACTGAATTCCCCCTCAAACTAAATTCAGTTTCTAATTCTCTTCTCCGAAAAACTTGACCAAACTAAAATATCACAATATTCGCCACAATTGTTAGTTTTTCGTCTTTGCGGATTTTTCTTTTTGGCCCATAAATAGTCAGATACCCTGGAAGATAAACTTTCTGCACCAGTATCATGACTACCCCACTAATTTCCACAATCCGTGATCGCATCATAAAATCTGTACACTGAAGCCCCCGACGGTGTCCCCGAACAGCCCAGCTTGGTCGTTAAAATCCCGAAAAAATTGACAATCACCAAATTTTTTCAGGAGACTCTCCTCGTCGTTGAGATCAAAAAATGCCTTTTTTTAGGCATTTGATCATTTGGTCGAATGGCAAGTGTCGGATGGTTATCCGATCAGATTGTCATTCGATTGAAAGACAAAGTGGGCAGACTTATGTTTGTGGATTGGATGGTCATCCGATCGGATTGCCATCCGATCAGATTGTCATTCGATTGACAACAACTGATCTCACAAACATCCCATAGTGACATGGATTGGATGGTCATCCAATAGAATTGCCATCCGATCGGATTGCCATCCGATTGAAAACATATAAACCTTCAACAATCCTTCAAGCAAGATGGTGACAAGTGTCGGATGGTCATCCGATCGGATTGCCATCCGATCGGAAATGTTCTAACAGCTCAAGAACACTCCGAATCTAGTTTTTTCGATCCAGAATCTTTATTTGTGTGAATTTCATGATGAAACTTCACAGGATTGTCCGCGAATCAATTCCGAACAGAATGATGTCTTCAATTCCAAAATCCATCCGTGAATTGACCTTTATTTTGATAATTTTCTCTGTTTAACGTCAAAACTCCCGTTTAACCCAAAATTGATGAGCTTTGGGTGATTTAACTGACTGTTAGATCGATTAAATCGGTACTGTAGCTCTGATACCACTGCTAGGCCGTGTTCGCAGGATCTGTTCGAGTAGAACGTGGATGGATCGATCAGAATCAAGGTGCAGAATCCCTTGATAATGTCAGAGAATCAACAACGACAAGTTCAACATTTAACGCGTCTGATTTCTATTGATAGGTGATGAAAATACAGAGGTTCCGCTAGAAAGTCAGACAAGCAGAGCTTCCTTACAATGATCAGCTAAAAGTCTTCAAGTTCTAGCACTAACCTGCTATTTATAGGTAACCAGAGAAGGATTAAGTGTCATCCGATCGGATGACATACGTCGTCCGACGTATTTCACTTTTACATTTCAGCACCGTTCCCTGAGTTGTCTTGACACAATCATACATACATGTTCATACATGTACAAAAATACATACATACCACAAAATATACAAGACTCGATGCAGACGGAAGCTACAGACATATGTACTAACATTAGTCATCTTTTCATCCTTGAACACTTGTAAGTGTTCTTCCTAGTCTTGTTTATTTATTACAAGCTAAAAGTCAAACAGTGTTTGACTTTCGGCTTTAACCATGAATTGGTCAAGACAAAGTTCAATTGAACTTTGCAACGTGATCGTAATCACGATGGTTATAGTCCCTTGTGACTATACCTACTGATTACCACGTTGACTAGTCGAAGTGATGAGTCAAAGTTTCGGTCAAAATGCACGATTATGTGCATTTTGTGACGGAACTATTTTCGGGTATTAAAACACTTTGTTTTGATACCAAATCAGTTTTCTAACTTAGTTAAACATGTTTTAACATGTTTAACTCGTCACTTCTAGTTTAGTGCTCTTTTGGGGTCTAAAGTCAAGCGGTCTTGACAACCGCTTAGACTTTCAAACCCGACCCGTTTGATCGATCATTAGGATCCGACCAAAATATATTGTGACCATAGTTATATAGGGAATAACCATCCGAGGTTATACCTTATGGTCACTTCGTTTGATTAGTTGTATGATAGGCAGTTTATATGCCTTAGAAAAATGACCAAAATGCCCTTTTGTGCATAAATTCAATTTAAGCATATGTAACATAAATTTTGACTCTTAAACTGATTATGCAACATTATTAAACATGTTTAGACATATAAGACTTATCATAGGACTAGTTAGACCATCCGAACACGCATTTGCACAAATGACTCGTTAAAGTAGCGTAAACTACCTTAACGGGTCATAACGGGTCGAAAGCACTTAGGATTCATTCCAAATCAGAATGTAGACTTTGTTGAACCATTTCATATGAGTTCCAAAACTCATTTGGTTTACAAGACTTCATTCTATCCGATTCTTCCGATTATGTACCATTACTTTAACATAGTTACCGATGTTAGGACACGTTAGGACACGTACGAAGCTTTGATACTTCACTTGATTCAATGATACTTAGCAATCCCAAGTGAGTACATAGCTCCCCTCTTTTATGCTTTCAATTGTTTTGGGGTGACTTGTAACGCCCAGCGTTTTGAATATTTTATCTTTTGGCAAGTCTAGTCCCTGTAATATTTAGTGTTGCCTATTTGAGCCTTAAACTATGTTAATCTATGAGAAACTTTGCTCGATGTGATACTTTGTGAAACTTGACTCATGATACTTGACTCTTATGGTATTTGAATTCTGTGATACTTTGAATCTAGACTCTTTTGATACTTTGAAACTTGAATCCTGAAACTTGACACTTGTTATGTTTGATACTTATTAAATAAGAGACTTTGATACTTGATACTTTGATGGAATGAGAAACTTCGATGCATGAAAGTTGATACTTGTTGAACGAGAAACTTGGATTCTTTATGGAATGAGAGACTTGATACTTGATGCTTTGATACTTGATACTTGATACTTTGATACTTGAAACTTATTAGACGTGAACCTAGCTTGAACGCAAACTTGAAACATGGAAACTTTTGTAATAATACCATTGTAATGGTTACCCATAATAATAGGCAAAGCAACGCTTAATCTTGCTCGTAAAACGAACCAAGGTCGGAAAACTAGCAAACGGGTCTCGACTGTCCGAATGGACATCCAATCGGATGACCATCCGATCGGATGACCATTCGACCGAATAGCCATCCGATCCCCTTGCACATTGCACCGCCTTACTCACTCTTACACTATAAATACCCACTGTCACATCACTGTGCACTGATGTGACAACCTCATCCGATCCAGAACCTTCCAAGTCATTCTTAAGTACATTTCACTCGTATCTAAGCCGATTTCGTAAGTATTCTACTGGAATCTTGTACTTCTATCATCATTACACAATTCCTCGCCATTTCTTCATCAAAATCACTGATTTCCTTCATGAAATCACTCGATTTGGACCCTTGAAGGTGACATCATCACGGTTACTTATGTCACCGGCGGAATGACGTCATCATATCGAGAATGGTACAAATCTAAGGGATTTCTACAACATTTAACACAAATCTTTGCAAGATCTAAACATTTTCTTAAACTGATTTCATATTTTTCAACTTTCTTAACTTTTCTACTAAGAACAGGTGGAATCTAGACTCGTTCAGGCTCTCTACTCGTCCCATGGTTGAGAACCGGTCTGAGAACGGATTTCCACCGAAGAAGACGACGGATTCACAGGTTGAACCGGAGAATCTTGTCACACCCCGACCACGTAAAACAACAAAGCGTGGTGGAAATATCGGGGAGTGTTGTAACAGAATTATCGTTTCATAACCATGGATACAAAAAGTGTTTCGTTTTATTGATAATATTAAAACATTAACATTGTTTCAACACATAACAAACAAGTTTTATATTGACTATCATAGTTTTATGTCACTAAGGCCTCGTCCAGATTCTATGGGACGCATGCATCCTAGAACGTCAATCAAGCAACAACACCTGAAACATATGTAAAAACAAAGTCAGCAAAGAAATGCTGGCGAGTACATATGTTTTAATAGAGTATCGGAATCATGGCTTCGTTTACATGTTGCAGTACTTTATTAGACCTCAAGAGTCAAAATACAAACCTCGTTTTGAAAAGCGTATTGCAACATAATCAACCAACTCAAACCAAATGGGTTATAGTTTATAAAAGCTCGTAGCCATGCTTCTTAACCCAAAAACGTTTTGTTTTAGAAAACCATCTTGTATAACATCTCGTAAAAACTTGTTAATAAAACTCGTATATTACTTCGAAAACATCGTTGTGTGACATCGTTCCACTATCGTTTACCCAAGTGAACTAAATAACACCACGGCATGTAATATGTTGAAAACACTTATATATAAGAAGTACTAGCGGCGTATCTACCATGTTTTCACCATATCACACCCGTCCCGTTATCTAAACACTTAACCAAAAACCAATCATTTGCCCGAATCATTTAACATCGTTCCCAAGTCGTTTCCAAATCGTTTCCAAATCGTTTACATATCATTTAAATCGTTTAGATCATCCTCGTTTTAAATTGTGAAAACTTATATATGGTCGTCTCGCTATAACATTCAAACCTTCGTGACTCGACTACCTCGCTTCTCGCATTAACAAACCACCAAAGGGTAAGTTAATTAACATCAGATTCAGTCGTTACCCACAACACCCACACATAACCATGGGTATAGTGCAATAACGGGATTTGTCAGATCCTATGGTACCATAACCTAATACTGGTCGGTTCAGCCAAAACTAATGAATGTCATTTGTTATGTAACTACAACCAACAAGTTCGTTCACATTATCGAAATCATTATTAGTTTAGTATAAATCGTTCTAATCGTTTTTGAAATCATCGTTTAGACCTTGAAAACATTTAGTACATATGAATCACCCCAAAACAATTGAAAATAGTAAAATAGGGGAACTATGTACTCACTTGTAGTGCAAGGTATCCTCAATCAATAGAACTTCAACAAACTCGAGTAAACCAGAGAATTCAAGCAGCACCTAGTAATCGAATCACTAGTCAAGCAATAGACGCCTAATTCGGAAGATCGGACAGAATGAGGTCTTGTAAACCAAATGAGTGTTGGAACTCATGTGATATGGCTTAACAAAGCCTACATCCTAAATGAAACCTAACCTAAGTGCCTTTGACCCATCGTGACCCATTAAGGTAGCTTACGCTACTTTAACGCGTCGTGCGCGCAAAGCGCGTTCGAGACGTCTAACTAGTCCTATGACAAGTATTATATGCCTAAACATGCTTAAATATGTTACATAATCAGTTATGTGACAAAATTTAGGTTACATATGCTTAATTACCAATTATGTATGAAAAAGGGCATTTTGGTCATTTACCTAAGGCATATAAACTACTTATCATACAACTACCTAAACTAGGTGACCATAAGGCATAACCTCGAAAGGTTATTCCCTATGCTACTATGGTCACTAAACATGTTTGGTCGGATCCTAAGATCGACCAAACGGGTCGTGTTCGAAAGTCTAAGCGGGTGTTTAGTCCGCTTGACTTACGACTCTACACAAGCACTAAACTAAAAAGTGACGAGCTAAACATGCTAGAACATGTTTAGTTAAGTTAGAAAACAGGTTTGGATATCAAAACAAACGGTTTTGATATCCTATAGTAGTTTGGTTACAAAATACGCGTAAATGCGCATTTTGGCCGAAACTACGACTCGTCACTGAGCCTAGATAACGTGGTAATCAGTAGGTATAGTCACTAAGGACTATAACCATCGTGATTACGCTCACGTTATGAAGTTTAAACGAACTTCGCGTTGACCATAAACTGGTCAATGAAGAAAGTCAAACATAGTTTGACTTCCGGACTCGAAAAGCGATAAAAGAACGAAGGAATACTTACAAAGGGTCCCCGCAAGCAAATCTTGATCCAAATAGCTCAGGTATGAAGCAAGGGCTTCAACTTAGAGCACTTTAGATCAGATTTTTGTGAGGAAGAAGTGAAATTATGGTGGGTATTTATAGGAAATGGACCACCGTTAGGATCGTTTATCGAAAACCGTGCTTCAATCTCATCCCTACACTTGTTTACAACACCATGTATATCAAAATGGCCCCCCACCATCATGAATCAACATGTGGAATTGGGTTTTGAGTGTGTAACAGCTGGAAACAGGATGGAAAGAAGTTTCTGATGTTCTGGCACCTGCTTACAGACCGTATGGTCCTCCCCTTACAGTCCGTAAGGACCCTGCAGACCAGCAAGTTTCAGTTTTCGCAGAACAGGCCCGTGTAGCTCCAAACTTGGTTTTCGATGCATTTTTGACACGTTTAAGCCCCGTTAACCCCATTTCAAAGCTCTAAAATGAAGTTAAAGTATAGGGAACTCAAAACATCCTCAAAAATATCTCGGATGTCGGTTCGTTTGGTCGTACGGTTGCGTTGTTCGGTTAATTACGACGGAAGTCGTAACAGACGCAAAAACGGTCCAAATTACGCGACGAATGGATTTTTGACTAGCCAATAATTAAAACATAATATTTTAATGATCACATAAATCTTTGGATGTCCGGATGTATTCAGAACGTAAGATATGCGCGAAAGTGCAAACTTGTGCACTTTTTGACGCTTTTAGTCCCTATTGATCAATAAAGTTTATTTTAGCATACCGAACCCCTCAAAGCCTATTTCTAAGCTATGTAAAGGATATTTAAGGTATGTTTAAATTATGATCAAGTTCTGGAATGTTCGTTACTATATAAATCGGTATAGTTTCGCAATTTGACACAAATAGTCCCTGCGATCGAACAAACTTGATTTCAACACACCAAACCATCCAAAACTTATTTCTAATTTATGTGGAGGTTATTTAAGGTATGTTAAGCCTATTTCGCTATCCCGGAGTGTTTGTTGCATTAAACTGGTTATATTTACGCATCAGTGCGCGTATAACCTTCCAGAAAGCGTTCTAGAGCTTTAAATCGGAATCGAATCGAATTGACAAATCACCATACATAAATATACACATAAAAACACCAATGCACATATATAATAACACCAAAGCACATTGATTCATTAATAACCAACATTGTTTTACATTGTACATCGATTACAGAGCACAGTTGTCACAGTCTCCCCTACTTCAGGAAATTTCGTCCCGAAATTTTAACTAGAGGAAGCTTGTGAAAACAAATGCGGATATTTCGCCTTCATTTGGTCCTTATGTTCCCAAGTAAACTCTGGGCCACGTTTGGACTCCCAACGAACTTTAACCAAATGAATTCGTTTGTTCTTCAACTGTTTGAAAGTACGGTCCACTATCTCCACGGGTTTCTCGA
>JARYGA010059759.1:60704-116486 GCA_030545235.1 Helianthus tuberosus | reverse complement strand
CTTGGGTTTTATTCCCATAAATTATTCTTATAAAAAGTTTGGTGTTTTACTCTGATATAAATATTTCCTAACTACGGTCCTGATGTATTCCGCTGCCAAATTAATAAACACCGATACCACCCGCTCTGAGAACTCACGGCCGCCCGCTCCCGAGTAGGGGTCGGGGGTTGCGACAATAAATAATTGTTTCGGGGAGAAACGAGGAGGATTACAGTGTTTGAGGTAAAACGACTGTATATATTTAAAAATATTTAAATCTACGTTGTTACGAATTTGCTTGATCTCAAGAGAGTAGGTATCGGAATAGGCCTACGTCTCGGTGGGGACTTCGGGGAATTCGTACAATGCAATATATTAAGTTATCATTTTAGTAGGATATATATATATATATTCTTCATGAGGCAGGCACCATAAGTGACCTAATATGTGGCACTTTGCGCAAATTAGCCGTTTAATCATTAATATCGGTATGCGTAGAATTGTTGATAGACCTATCGTGTTGACCACCCTGTCGTGGCCGGTAGCTTCGCGTCAAGTCAAACGACGAATTGATGTTCTGTGATTGTCTAGCATTGATTATAACCTTATTGTTAATGTATAGCTCATAGGCCTTGCAACCCTATGAATCTGAAAACTTGATGCTAGAAATTTAATATATATCTAAACCCTTGGGAAGATGATTTGTATCGTAGGTTTTGGGAAAACGCTTGCGACCAGAGAACTGACCCATGGATTTTAATAAGGAAATTAATTTGACTTTCTTAAAATATATGAATGTTTTGACATGAAATTCATAATAATAAATTTTTCCTTAAACAAATTGATTACGATTTGAATAAGTGAACTCACCAGCCTTTTGTGTTGACACTTGATTTTTACGTGTTCTTCAGGTACATGAGTTCGGCTTCAGGAATTTTGGCTTGTCTTGTGGTAGTTGATGCAATGGTGTAATAAATAATGTTTTGGACAACTTTTAAAACTTTTGTGACCATGTGTACTAAGATCCATAAAGATCAAACAACTACGTTGTGGTTGTAGGTTATGTTTAAACTTTAAATATTATGTTTTAACTAAGTTGTATGTCCAAAAGTAAATATTGCATCGTATACTTATGGGTACCAACCTTCGTCATCGCCACCTTTGTATTTCTGCTACGACGCTTTCAGGGTGTGACATCGGCGACGCCATGTGTAACTCCAACTTCTTGTTTTGTTCGTTTCTTGCACCCGGTTGATCACAATCGCATCCCGATGCTCTGTAAAGCTCCCGAATAGCTCCTTAAACCCGGTTAAACCTGCAAACACAAATTCTATCAAAGTAAGCCATTCAAAACCAAAATTCATGTAAAAATACAAACTTAATACAGTAAAGCAACGAGTTTTCAACCGCGTATCGCTCTCCATTGTAGAAACACGACTCTCAAAACCGCAAGCACCAAGCTCTAATACCAATTAAAGGCTCAAATTGAACTAACTCTCTTGACACTTTTTATTATAAACCAAAGCATACAAATTACAATAAGTCAAATCATCTATTTATACTAACCAAACATGTTAGAAAAAAAAAACAGAAATCACTCAAATAGAAACTAACTGAAGATTCAATATCTAGAACTCTAAAAATATGACTATAAACAAAAAAAAATTATAAAAAAATAAATCCAGCTTAAAAGACACTTACACCTTTAACCTATTCGATTATGTGAAAAAAAAAAAAAAAAAACTGATTCGCTCCATTAGCTAATTCATATAAATCCTATATTTTTTGTTTAAAGCTTTAATTATAGTATAACTAATTTCGTTTTTCCTTATCGGAATCCTTAAATATATATTTTTCGATAAAACAATTTTTAGATTATCTTCGTATTTAGAGCGTTTACAGTAGGTTCTCAATCTCTATCACTATAATTTAACTAAAATACATATTCTCTAAAATTTGTTTATTTTTTAACAACCTCTTACGTTAGTTCTTTATCTCTATTTCTATCTTAGTCACAAACACTTATTGTATATATTTTTTTCGGTTTCATACACTCACAAAATTATATTTATAGATGGATAGTGAGTTAGAGAATTAGTGTACATTCTCTAAACCATATCTCAATTATAGAGATGTTGAAGAGTGAAAATGAGAAAAAACTTATATTTTTCTCTATACTTTTGAGAAAGTAAATATATAAAGTACAATTTTAAGGTTCCCAATTTTCAGTAAAGAACCTGATGTAATCCTCTTAGACTAAGCGGTATGGGGGCCGGCTTAGGCCCGGCGCCGGTCCCCCACACCGCCCCCCTCGCCCCATCCCGGCTTGACCGGCTACTCCCGCTCGAACTCGACGGGCCTGTTTTGAATTTTATATCCGTTGTTAAACGGATACTTTAATAAAAAAAAATTTACCTTTTCAAATTTAAATATATACCATCTTTCTCATCCATTTTATACCATTATTCTCCCATTTCTTCCATTCTTCTCCAACTCTCTCATCCTTTTTTATAAAAAACAATCCCATTTTTTATACAATCATGAATCACTTCAACCCAAACAACCCCAACCCGGACAATCCCAACCCGAACAATCCTAACTTTTTTTCGAGTCCCGCTTACACTCCGGCTATGGATCCTTCGTGGGGGAATCCACAATTTACGTTTTCGGGTTTCCAACAATCACCTAACGCCTTCTCCCAAATGTCCCAACTTCAACAAATGCAACAATACCAAGCACTCCAACAATTCATGCAACGCAACTCGGTTCAACTTGATCAATTCCAATCGCAACAGCCAATTTCCCAACCGCAACCCTCGGTGGAGCTTGGCGATGATGATGAAGTCGTCCCCGAATCGCCACCTAAAGAACTCAAGCGCAAAAAAAAAACAGGGGGAAGGGGAAGGCGATTGAAACCGAACCCGACACCGAAAAAAAAAAAGCGGTTCGAGAACAAAGCCGAGACAGTGGACAAAAGTAGAGGAGGAGGCGCTAGCAATTGCGTATCTTAAGGCCTCAACTTGCCCGATTGTCGGTATGATTTTTTTTTAAATTTAAATTTAAAAATATTTATTTTTTAGTTTTACTAATGCAATTTTTTTTAATTTTAGGGAACAATCAAACGGGTTCTAGTTTTTGGAAGGCATGTAAGGAAAGATTTAATACCCTTATGGGGGAAGGCCCCTACCGTGATCTCGAATCCGTATCGGCCAAGTGGCGGAAAATGAACAAGTTGATTAATGATTTTATCGGGATTTATAACCCACTTTACATCAATCGTCCTAGTGGGAGTAGTGACGACGACGTTCTAAACCTTGCGACGGCTAAATGGGAAGCAAAAAATCCGCCTTTCCCGCACATCCGAGCATGGAACATTTTAAAGAAAGAACCTAAATGGGCGCCGGTTCCAAATGAGGTCGCAACCGCCAAACGGACTAAAACTTCCGAGTCCGGAAGTTATAGTGCGGGAGGCTCCACCGCTCGTTGTCAAATCGACATAAACGACGAACCGGAATATGACGAGGATGCGGTGCCCGCTCACGAGTTGGAACGTCCCGGCGGAAGGGACAAAGCAAAAAAAGAAGCGGCCGGAAAGCGCAAAGGAGCCGGCTCGAGTGGAGGGGGCGGCTCGGGTGGAGGTGGCGGGAAGGCGTCTTCGAAAATGGACGAGTTGATTTCCGAATTCCGTTCGTTTAAAGAATTCGCGGCCGAAAAATATAGTCACAAGAAAAACGTGTCGGCCGACTATGCTCGAGCGGAGGATTTTAAGATAATGAGGTTGGATCTCGACTCGGTTCCGGAGGAGGAACGAGTGGTGTATCGGAGGATAAAGGAAGAGGTGATGAAAAAATGGACGTCGTAGGTTTTTTTTTATTTTTATTAAATGTAATTTTTTTTATTTTTCGGTAATGTTTTTTTTTAGGAAATGTAATTTTTTTATCTTATGAAATGACTTTATTTATGTTGTTTTATGTTGTATTTTTTAACTTTTATAAATTTTTTATTAAGTTAATAAAAAAACACTTTGAAAAAATAAAAATAAAAACTATTCCAAATTTATTTACACTAGTATTAAGTACCCCGCATTGCGGCGGAGGCGAACACCAATGTCACACTACTAACAGCGACCACCAACATTGAAGTTGCAGCGTGTTAATGGGAAGAAATTAAACCGAAACGTAAAACATATAAAAAATAACTAAGTTGATCAAGGACCCAAGGGTTATGATGAACCTGTCAAACGGAAAAAAAATAGACGACGTAAAAACGTTTAACCACACACGCACGTTGCGCCGTGTTAACTCGCAAAATTATTTATAATATTTAAATGAAATACAAATTTGTCTTTAGTGGATACAACCCACTAAACATTATATTACAAACCATAAAACATAGACATGTTGCAAATTATATGTATATATAATATATAATGACCACAAAGTACAACAAAGACATGCACATAAAACAACTAAAGCCAAAGTTACAACACACTTTGCACAATCTTGTTACCACAAAGTACAACAAAGACATGCACATAAAACAACTAAAGTCAAAGTTACAACACACTTTGCACAATCTTGTTGCAAAATTATAGTATATAATGAGGTGGGGTAGCCCCATCCTCCATCCCCCTCAAATGTGAAGGAGGCCCATCCCTCACGAGCCAGTGATGTGGCGCCTACGTGGCGGCCCATCCTCATGGGGATGGGCCTCACCATACCCTTTAGTCTTAGTATTTCAGGTTCTCAATTTTCAGGAGTTACAAGTACAATAGTACAATTTTTATCTCTGGGTTATACATAACTTCATAAAAATAGTTGATTAAAAGTCAGATTTTCAATATTAATATAAAATGAATAATAATTATATAAGTATATACACGATTAAAATTTGAAGACTACTACTGTTTTCAAAGACGTATAAAATAAGAAAATGATCAATAGACCTCAACTCTACATCAAAAGTTATATTAATTAATTAGTTTACGTTTTGATATATGATTTATCAAATCCTTTCTTTTGGTAGTTACGTTTAAATTTATCATTATATTTAAGGATCATGATAACACACGCAACAACTTATTTCCACACCCTCTATACGTTGCATTATAGCCTTAACGCGGTGTAAAGGGTTTCTGACCCGACAAAAGGTGAGTTGATAGTTGACAAGGTACAATGTCACGGGGACCCTATACGTTGCGTTTTGACCATAGCGCATCGTATTGGCTATGAGGTTGTCTCTTTAAAACAGACCGACCGAGCATACGGGTTTTTCAAGTTTTTCGCATTCATATTTTGTTGTTTTAGTGGCATTTTTCAGATTATGATGTCGTGGTTTGACAACTACGTTTTCGGTGAATATTCTAATGAGTTTGTTGTTCCAGATTCTCTGGCTGAATATCAGTAGTTGAGCCAAACTGTCCCGATCACTGTCACGGTGGTGAACAGAGCTTTGTACATCAAGACTATTTGGACCAGGGAGACGGTGGTGAATAGAGCTTTGTACAACAAGACTATCCAGACCAGAGAGACGGTGGTGAGAAGAGCTTTGTACAGCAAGACTATTCGAGCCAGGGTGACGGTGGTGAGTAGAGCTTTGTACATCAAGACTATCTTGACCAGGGAGACGGTGGTGAGCAGGAGGAGCTGTTAGTTGATGAGGAAGGCTCTTACCCGATTATATTTTCGTTAGACGGACCGAACCTATTCGTCACGCGATGAGTTGGTGGATTGGGTACAAAAGAAGGGAAAGGACAGTGGTTAGGTCATTGTGATTAAAAAATCAAATAAACGTTTAGTACATAGGATCAATTGTAAAATTTTTAATCTAATAAATCTGTTATTATTTAAAATCGTTGTTGTGTTTGTTATTCTTAAACAGATATCAATTTAATAAGATTTATGAATTAATTTCAGTTAAAAACCATTTTTTTTAAATTAAGCCTATACGTTGCGTTTTGGCCTTAATGGTGCATATAGGTGTCGGGTATAACATGCAACGCACCATCCTTAGCCCACACGCATCAAGTATAAGCCTATATGCCGCACTAAGGTCAAAACGCAACGTATAGGTGTTGAATATATGTTCCATCCTCCCCATCTTCTCCTATATGCATCCAAACCAAACACACACAGGCGCCACACACACGTTTTTTTTGTTTTTTCGACACACGATAGAGTTAGAAGTATGTATTATCAACTCCTCATTGTTAATTTCACTTGATTACATGATTTAGGTTAGATTTGAGCTTGATTTGTGAAATTTGGGTTGAACAATGACTGTTGTTTTGAAACCAAGGGGTGGCCTTAACGATGCGTATCGATTTTTTTTAATTAAAAGTATTTTGTTTTAAAACAAAATTATATTTTAAAACTTGAGTATGTTTTATAATTTAAAACTTAAACATTGTTTTATATTTTAAAACTTAAATTTGGTTTATATTATATAACTTAAATTTGTTTTTAAAACCTAAAACTGGTTTTATAAATATAATTTGTTTTTATCATCCGCTGCTGCAGCGTGAGTTGTTGTACGGCAGGGCGTACATTACCGTCATTGTGCGCTCACTAGGTCCCGTTCATGAGGAGGATCCCCACCTGTCCCCAGCCATTAGATCGAATACATTACCAGGTATTAAGCATGCGGATGGCACACACCTTCCCCGGCATCGGTCTTCGGTTTCCGACGCCAGATTACCAGATTTTTTTTCCCGAAGAGTTGCCGAAGGAGATACCGGTTTATATCGAGCTGTGGCTAGGAGTACCAGTGCCTGCTCAGCCTCAGCCGCAGCCCGATGATGATCTCCCACCACCGTCGCCACATAACCCACAGCACGTCTTCAATGACTTGCCTCCTGCATGGGCGGTTGCTCGAGACTTCGATCGCCGCCTCGGACGTGCTGAGCGCTATCAGGTGTGGACAGTTCAGATGCTGATGGGGGGCCGCGGGATTGGGGGAGCTTCCACTGCCACCATCACCATCGCTAAAGGAGGACGACTTGCCTATGTTAGTTTAATTTTTATTTTATATTAGACATTCAGTTGTACTTTTGTCT
This sequence comes from Helianthus tuberosus, assembly GCA_030545235.1. Classification (NCBI taxonomy): domain Eukaryota; kingdom Viridiplantae; phylum Streptophyta; class Magnoliopsida; order Asterales; family Asteraceae; genus Helianthus; species Helianthus tuberosus. The sequence continues at coordinate 109,453 of JARYGA010059759.1, read as the reverse complement.
TGTATGTACAAACTGATTATATATTTATGCAGTTGATCTTTTATTTATATGATGTTTGTTTGGAATGTTTGTAATCTTTTCGAATGTTTCTTTCGCAACATATTGTACGTTGTTTTAATTAAACATGTTTGTGTAATTTAATAAAAACTAGGGTTAAGACCCGCCCGCGTTGCGGCGCAGGTACATCGTAAACATTGAATGGATTAGTCCAAACATTATATGATGCATTAACCATATGAAAAACACATTTCGACGTATCCAGTTGAACTCAATGTAACATGTATAAGCATTGTGATTGGATCAAACGTAAAGTAAATCAAATTCATATCGAACAATCATAACGTATTATATGTGACCCAACTCATACAAAGAAAACATAACGGGTATGAAGGAAAATATGCACATGTAATCAAAAGGGATTAATTAGAGCTTTCGAAAAAATGGGAGAAAAAGAAACCATAATTTGACTCCACTCGGTTCAAAACAAACTTTACGAAACATACATAAAATAAACACGAAAACATATTATATTTGACCTGAATCATTTCCCAAAAAAGTTTACGTCGAAACGTAGAACAACTTGAATTTATACCAAAACGTACATAAAAATATGCACGTAAAAATGGTTTCTTTAAATGAAAACGTATTATATTTGAACTGACTCGTCTATAAAAAAAGTTTACATCGGAATGTAGAACAAATCATATTTATACATAGTCGTACATAAAATATGCATGTAAAAAATAGTTTTTAAGTAAATGAAGTATAGGGGTAAACGAAAACAAAATATTAGTAAAAAATTTAATAGTTTAAAAACGTTCGTAAAACCGTGCCAAGTAGCACCAATGCCACAACGACATCGACTCTCAACATCCTAAAAATAAAATAGATAAAATGGTAAAAATTACACTGAACGAAAAACAAACTAAAATCGTTGAACCACGCACACCCGTTACAGTGTGTTAATGCGAAGAAATTAATCAGAAACGTAAAACGTTGAAAATAATAACTTAATCGATCTAGGACCCGCCCGTTGCGGCGAACTTTTCAAAAGGGAAAAAATGGACGCGTTACGAAGGGTTTGTCAAATATGGAAAAATAGAGCAAAAAACATTGAACCTCACATGCGTTGCACGCTACGACATGTTAACTCGCAAAATTTAAAACGAAATGTAAAACGAAAAATTTGCGATAGACAAAAAGTATGGGGGACTAAAGTTGTAAATAATAAAGTGTTGTGTTAAGTTGCAAAAGATGAAAAAGTTTGAGTTAAAAGTAAAAATTTGAATGGATTAAAATGTAAAAGAAAAAACTTTAAGGTTTAAAGTGGAAAATGAAGTGTTTTTTTGTTTGGAAAAGTTCCAAAGCATGATGTACAAGTCATAATACATAAGAAAGTTGCTAATTTATATATGGAATAATTGAAGTTTTATAAATTGTTAAAATAATAAATAATATAGAACCAATGTAACAATAAAATCGGTTAAAAACTTAAAATTTATAAACAACAGCATAATAAGTCAAATTATATATATATATATATATATATATATATATATATATATATATATATCAAAATCTACAACTTTTAAACCAAATACGCCCAAACAACAACCCAAACAAAGCACCACACCCCTATACGCTCGGGATGAGCAAAATGGACCCGGTACCGGTACCGAACCGGTACCGGTACCGAATTTACCGAACCGGGTACCTTTTCGGTACCGATTCGGTACCCACTTTTGACATTTTCGGTACCGGTATTTTGCTCGTTTTTACCCTCAAATACCGGTACCGAACCGTACCGAACCGGGTATATTCGGTACCGGTACCGGTACCCACTTTTGAGGATTTTCGGTACCGGTTCTTTCGGTACCGGTACCGGTTCGGTACCGAACCGGACCGAGCTCATCCCTACTATACGCTGCGTTTTGGCCATAGTGCAGCATATATGTACGATCAAGTGACAAAGACTGACTACCTATACGTTACGCTATGACCAAAACACAGCATATATGAGTGTTGTGGGTGTCAAAACAGCCAAAAGAGGTGTAGGGATAGACCGCCAGATCGGGCCATATTTAATATATTTGTTACGTGAGATGACAATTGAAACTTCAACATACTAGAGTCCTATGTTTTGGTAGACTTTGAATTGTTGCCGCTATACACTTGATGTGAAATGCAAGAATGACATGTGACCATATCGTCAACATTAACATTACATTAACATGATATGATTTTGTATCAATATTGTTATCTACTAGTTAGGGTCGTTCCAAAAATAAATATATATTTAATTTAGTAGTGAATCACGATGATGATTTAATAAAGGTTATACATTAACATGATCATGATATCTCATGTTTATTTATATTTTTAAATTTGTAAATACTTTTTTTCTTATCATTTTAGTCTAAATAGTTTTTTTCTTACCATTTTAGTCTAAATAGTTTTGTTTTTTTGTCATTTTAGTCCCTGACTTTTGTCATTTTTTGTCATTTTCATCGACCACCACCACCACATCCCACCACCCACCCCATCACAACCTTCTATCATCGCCACCACCTGCCTGCACCGTCACCACCCACCCACCCTACCACCATCACCACCCACCATTTCCACCACCACGGACCACTTTTCCGCCACCCACGTCATCAACCAACACCACTGCCATCATCGTAAAACCAACAACCACGGCCATCATCTTCACTGTAAACTGGCACAACATCATCCCCATACCATCGCACCTGCAAAAAAAATGTGGTTTGACCAAAATTCACCTAAGTTAACTAAATTTTTTGAATGGAGTTAGTGGGTTGGATGAAAATGACAAAAAATGACAAAAGTCAAGGACTAAAATGACTGAAAACAAAACTATTTGGACTAAAATGACAAGAAAAAACTATCTTGACTAAAGTGATAATTTTAGTCAAAACTCAAAGACTAAATGGTAATTTACTTTTTTTATAAAAGCATAGATTATTTATTTTGGGATGATACATCCGGTTTTTAATTTCGTAGCATAGATTATTTATTTTGGGGATGACACATCCTGGATTTTGTAGCATAGATTATTTTTAATTCCTTGACCATCTTTTATTAAACTCTTAGTTTGTTGAGAAATTATCTTTTATGAGAGCTTAATGATTAATCAAGATATAAGTAAACCATATATAATGGGTTGGGTGATGTTAAGGCTAGTGGGTGTGGAGGTGGGCCCTCACGACCAGGGGACTAGGGATGGCAAAAAAGCCCAAGCCTGACGGGTATACCCGAAGCCCAATGGGTATGGGCCGGGTACGGGCTTAAAAATATAAAAAATTCGGGTATGGGTACGGGTATGGGATTTAGTGATACCCGCCCGATACCCGGCCCATTTACCCGAATAATACCCGAAAGTATCATATTATAGATTTCCATATATATAAACTTAGTACATGTGCTTATTACCTTCTCTATAGTCATATGTGGATATGTATTTGGCAAGTGTTTAGGAACATATAACTTATTTTTGAGCATGTATATTGGATATGGAAGCTATCACCCTTTATTATGTGAATGTTTTATGCAATTAGGTGGTCCTGATACAATTACTTAATTAAGTTATCGTTTTAATTTAGTTTAGTATATGTGGTATGAATATGATATGTAAGTTATTAATCATATTTTCATTTGTTATAATCATTAAAGTAGTAAATTATATAAACATCAAAGTAAAAATTGCACATTTGTTCCAACGGGTATTTTTAAGAAATTAGCGGGTATGCCCGATACCCGCGGGTATGCCCGATACCCGACGAGTAATTACCCGAAAAATACCTGACGGGTAACGGGCCGGGTATGAGACAAAGAATTACAACCGGGTACGGGCCTGGGATTACCAATACCCGGCCCAAGCCCGGCCCATTGCCATTCCTACTGGGGACGCACCCCACATCCACCGGCTTAACCAACCCATGTTACATCTATTCCTTGGTCTTTCACCAATAATTGTTATTCGTTGTCTTCTTTCTAAATCCGCAGAAATTAGTGTGTACAAACTTCTTTATTGATAAACATTGGTTAACACTAGGGTTAACCAGCTGGGTCGTCTCGTATGTGGGGTTCAATCTCCTTCTCTACTCGCCTAAGACTAGGATCCTGCAAAACAGCAACACCGTTAGCTCATTAAGAGGGGAATATGGGGGTTTCCCTCTTAACCAGGCTCCGGCGTGAGAATAAGTACTGCTCTGAGGAGAAAATAGTGTGTGTTTTAGGTGAAATGTAAGGAGAGCAGAATGTTTAACCTGAATGATGAAGGGTCCTATTTATAGCTGGAGGGTGAAGGAGAGAGGAGAGACCTTGCCAGCTGCTACCGGGCTCCAGCTGTCCGACCAAGGGGAATATCCTCTTGGTCTCCTCTGTTATGGTCAGGATAGTGGTACACGTGGCGCGCCGTTATTTGTCCATGTAAGAGAATTAGTACTGCGGCTGTCGGTCTGCCCCCAGGTTGTGTCGCAGGTCCACATGGCGTCCGATTAATGGTGACACGTGTTGTCCTTTTTGTCTGGAGGAGCATCTTCGGTGCCACCTTGACGTCTTCCATAAGCTTCTGGATTCGCTTGCTGATGTAGGCGCCACGTCAGATGAGGAAGGTGGTGTGGTCCCTGCCATGTGTGCATGGAATTGGGACCATACCTCTTCAAGTCCCCCCAGTCCAGTGTGCCTTTTAGTTGAGTTTATCGTCTAGGAGGGATTCTAGACTCATAAGGGTAGTGGTTTTGTTGTTTGATTCTGTAAGGCGCATGAAGATAACCTTGCCACAATTTGGGTCAAAATGGCGCATGGCGCATGATGACAACCTTGCAAAGTTTGAGCCAAAACGGCACAAGGCGCATGAAGGCAGTCTTGTATAGTTGTCACACCTTGACTTTTGCTGAAGCGTGATTATGTGTGACTTGCTTAATATCATTGCATTCAACCATAACAAACAGCTATATGATAAAACCAAGATGTTCATTCATAATTAAGTTTCAAAATGATACAACCATCAATGTTTAACAGAAATCCGAGACTTCAAGTTCATATTACAAACCATCCACATTGTTTAAAGTTCCATAAGGACTTGAGAAAAGACACTATTAAAAGCTAGGCTTTGAACTATGTATCTTATCCAGGATAAGATACACAATCCAAACCCTTCGACACAGGATGACATCTTTTATTTCAGACAATACTTGAAAACTTCCAACGCCCGCCAGATCCATTTCAGTTCCCTGAAATACATGTAGTTTGAAAACATCAACAAAAGTTAAGCGAGTTCATGTGTTTTGTATGTGACCTCGTAATAAACTTTGAAATCATAGTATGTATGTATGTATTTGTAAACCGGTATGAAAGCAACAAGGAAACCGATCAATTAATGGTTTGCAAGGCCATTAATATGTGTGACGTGATGCAGGAAGGCTCAATCCTATCGGATTTTGTACCGGGCTTCCGGCTGGAAAACTTAGTCACCTCATGGGCCAAATCCCGGTCTCCATGGGTGGGGCTCGCAACACCCAAATAGATCTATCACTCATGTCCCTCGGTCCTACTATGAGGATTAATGGTCTTAAGCGTTGTACCCACCACTCACATGATCTAACAGTTCATTCCTTAGCTAATCATACCATATGTAAACGTTTGTAAACAATTTTTAACATGTACTTCACCCCCGAAGTTATAAAACTGAAAATAGTTGAAAGAAAAGGGGGGACATGAACTCACAGTCTTGCGTCTCGAATTCGATATAACTCAAAGCTGCTACTTGTTCACACGACTACCTACAAACGTGCTAAGGTGTATTAAACGGATGGGCCATGCCTTGACTTTAGTCTTAATTAGTATCTTTGAGTTACGTTTCCTTGTGTCTTAATATTATCCCAAAGTATATAATTATTTGTTAAAATAATAAATATTTTAACTTAAATTATATTTATTAAATTTTGGAATATTAGTTAAAATAATATATTTTAACTTGACACATTTATGTATTTGTACATGTATAACTTCCCCAAGGATGGGCATATTCATACTCGTATTCTTTAACTTGTATATTTTTGCCAAGTATCGGTGGCGTATTCTGGTGTATTTATAAGTACGAGAATACGTATTCTTATGGTGTTTATTAAGTATTCTTATACTTAATTTTCGTATTTATTTTTCCGGAATAATATTTCTAATAAAAATTCACCAATATATATTCTTAAAAAATATATATTTTTAAGAAATCATTTATAGAACTTTATCTATACTTCTTCTTGGCAAAAGTATTTATATTTTCATATAAATCTCAAAAATCATATATTTTCTTCTTGTAAAAAATATGATATATTTTTGTAATAATTGTAAAAATCATATTTTTGTTCTCTTGGTGTCCAAAATACCGTTTACCAAAATATACTCATAAATTTAATTCCGGAATATTTATGTAAGTTATATTCCTTGTTCGGTTTCTCCAATTTTGGGTATAAATTATGTTGGTTTACAAATGTCTGTTAACTTCATCTTTATCGAGTCTTTTGTCTAGATAGGATAAACCAGCACACAACAGGATCAGAAATTAGGGTTTTATATGTTAAAGTGGGTAATTTCGTTTGAATGTGACAATGACCATTTCAAACGAAATTAACAAGTTTAATTCCGCTTGAAATGGCCAGTGCCACTTTCAAACAGAATTACCAACTCTATAAATAGGGTTGTTGTTAGTTCATTTGATAAAAAATTACTTTGAGATTTCAGAGCCGAGGTGCTTACCGTTTGTCATTTGATCTGTAAAAAGCTTTGAAATCAGTAATAGAAGGATAATTAAGAAGGATCAAGCTGTTTTAACGTCAATTTCACTGATTCCGCCTTTGTTATTGATGTATAACTCTTCTGATTGACTCGTTAGGGTCATACGACGATCCAACAAGTGGTATCAGAGCTAAGGACGAAGAGTTCATACCTATTCAGCTTGAATTTCTTACTTCTACATCTTTCTTTCAAAATTAAACGAGATTTAACGGACAAATTGGACTGATTTTCACATATATCATGTAAAACACAGTTTTAACTAATCCTTGAAAGAATTGGACCAAAATTCGATCAAAATCCAGGTCAATTTGACAAAATGGAGGCCGACAGGATGATGTCATCCTAATTCCGTTTGAGTTTGCACGTGTAATTCCATACGGAATTAGCTTTTGTGGGTTAATTCCGTTTGAAATTGTTTTGTTTTCACACGGAATCACTAATTCCGTTTGAAAGTTCAAACGAAATTAGCTATTTCGCTTCAAAGTGACTAATTCCGTTTGAAAGTACTGATTTCAAACGAAATCTGATTCCGTTTGAAAATTTCAAACGAAATTAGCTATTCCGTATCAAACTTGATTTCTTTTGAGTTGTAATTTCGTTTGAAAAGTTATTTCGCGTGAAAAGCTGATTCCGTTTGAAACTGTCTTTGTTAAAATTCAAAAAAATTTCTAAGTGTTTGTTGATTGTTTCAGATACGTAAAGATGGATGAGTTCATGAATCCGTTTAGTGACATCTTTGCTTTCACGAGAAACAGTGGAGACGATACATCAAACAACACAATTGAGAATGCTTCTAATCCGAGTACGAAGAAAACCCTTTCTGATGCTTTAAGTGTGGAGAGTGCTTATGGGACGTACAACAAACCTCCCAAGCTGATGGCGATTGAAGATTACAATAAATGGGCAAAAAAGTTTGAAGAATGGCTACAAGTGTTTGCATATCCAAGTTGGAAAATGTTGAAGAATGGTTTTGTTATGGGAAGAACGGATTATGAAAATTTGACAGAAGCTGAGGAGATAGAGAGATATGTTGCTGAATAAAAGTGCCTTGCATTAATTCATCAGTCTGTGAGAGACGACATAATATCGTTGATTGAGTACATAAATGCGAAAGATCTATGGGAGAAACTGAGAGTGAAATGTGTGGGTAGTGCCGAAATAGTTAAAAATAAAAAGAAATTGTTAAGAAAAGAATTTGATTTGTTTGGATGTTTAAAAAATGAATCTGTATCTAAGATGATTGAAAGATTTGGGCATTTGAAGATGGAGCTGGCACGACATGGAATCATTTATTCTCGAGAAGAATTGGTTGACAAACTGTTTGATTCACTGCCGGATAATCAAGACTGGTAATACTTTGTCTTGATGCTGAAGAACACGATCAAGTCGAAGGATCTGACGGTTGATCTGCTAATCGAAAGACTGGAGAGTCATGAGCTGGAGATAGAGAAATCAAACAAAGTCAATCATTCCTCATATCAGCAGAATGTAGAGTTGTATTATCGAAGTATGATCCCGAAGAATGTGTCTCCTAAGACAGCTTTCTCAGCTGAAGGTTCTAACACGTCAAACCAAGAAAGTTCAAATAGTGGTTTTCATAGTGGTTCATCGTCAACTACTTCTAGTCAATCAGCTTCAAAGAATCTGTTCCAATGTAATATTGCTGTGGATCTGAAAAATGCACAAAATTTAAGTGAAGAATCAGCAAAGCAGCGAATGGTGTTTTTAGCATCTGTCCTTGAATCATACGAGAGCCTTGTTGCGGGCAAGATTGGAAACACTAACCTCACCAAGGAGGATTATGATCAGATCGACCCAGAAGAGATGGAATTGATCGATATCAGGTGGTGTATGACTAGTGCAGTTAGACGAGCTCAAAGGTTCATGGAGATTGCAGGCAGACATTCTATTGGCGGACCTTCTACCAAACTTGGTTTTGATAAATCAAAGGTTACGTGCTTCAGATGTAAACAAAAGGGACATTTTAAATGTGAATGTCGAAACGCACCTGCTGATGATACTGCAAATCCATTCAGAGAGGATTACTACAAAAGAGCAATCTATCATCAGAACAAATCTGAACCTCCCAGAATGAAACAGCTTGAAGATACCCCCAAAGAAAAATCAAGAGCTCTTGCTGTTATTCATGATGACGAGGGATACGATTGGAGTCAAGTGTTACCGGAAGAGGATGCAGTGGGCTATGCATTTGTGGCAAAAGTTGTTCCTTTCAGAGATAGCAGAAACGAACAAGAGAAATACATCAACAGAAAAATGAAAGCTCAAGACAGGATAATTAAAGCAGGTTATATATACAGAGAAGCAAAACAGGCGAAAAGATGGGATGCTGATAGAGAATGTTACCTTGATCCCAACGGAAACATTGCTATTGATCCAAAGACTCTTGATGTTGAAGTTCTCACCAAACAAATTGTTGAAGAAGAAGAAGCCAGACAGAGAGAGTGGTGGGGAGGAGGAGAAGCTGATGAAAAAGAAAAAGAGCAGCAGTCAAAGAAAATTGATGATGGGATTATTGACACATCACAAGAGTTTACTGCTGAAAATTTGAAGAAGATGGCTGACAAAGTTCTTGCTGCGAAAGAGCTAGAGGTAGTTTCTGGTTCTAGCACTGAGTCTAAAAGCAAGGTCAGTCAGAATGATTCAATCAATGAGTCAGGTAAGAAAGCTAAAACTGAGAATGACTGCAAAAATTGCATGAAAGATTGCAAGGTTTGTAGTACAATTGCTTACCACAATGGTAAAAAGATCGAAGAGCTGACAAAAAGAGTCAGAGATGTTGAGGATCAGATCTTAAACCGTTACAAAATGTTAAAAGCTTCAAATGATCGAGTAAAAGAATTAACTGAGAAAATTGAAAATGATAAAATTGAAGTAGAAAGAATTAGGAAAGAAAACAAAAAGCTAATTCTTGAAAATCGTCAAGTTTCAGAAAATTTTGAGAAGCTAAAACGAACTGTTAAAGATTCTGATGAAAGAAATGGTAAGACATACACAGAAAATGTGCAGTTGTCAGGTGTTCTTACGGTTAAAGAAGAGCTAATCAACCAGCAACTGGATGAGATTGCTAAGTTGAAGCTTCAGTTTCAAGAAGCTAAAATTGAAAATGAACGCATCCAGATGAAACTGAATAGTTACAGCTCTGCAAGTTTTGTGTCACACCCTGGCTTTGCGGAAGCGTGGTTATTTTGGTGTGACTTCTTAATACCATAGCTTAATCATAACAAGCTATATGAAATAAAAACCATGCAAGATCATCCATTAAAATAAGTTTGAAGAGTAAAGAACCACAACATTGTCTTAACGGATATCACATCCTAACAAACATAAACAGTGTTCAAAAGACACAACACCAACAAGAAATAAACACAGTTTAAGAACTGTGACTCGTCCAGGAAAAAGTCACATCCCTTAAAATCGGATGACCTCGAGACTAATGCAGCGGGAAAACGTGTCATACCGCGCCAGATCCTTTAATTCCCTGAAATACATGTAAGTTGAAAAATCAACAATAATGTTGAGCGAGTTCATGTGTAAGTGAGTAAATAAACCTTTGTATGTATAAAAACCCTGGTATGTAGCAAATAAGGAAAAAGAGATCACCAATGGTTTGCAAGGCCATTGATATGTGTGAAGTGCAAGTAGGAAGACTCAAACCTAGCAGATTTATGCGTTGGGTACAAAGTCACCGCTCCTGCCCCTCGGTCCGTTCTGTTTGGGCCTGGGGCTGGGCTCGCTACACCCAGATAGATCTACCGCTCCTGCCCCTCGGTCCTACCCTGAGGATTAATGGCCTTAAGTTTCCGCCTACCCACTCACATGATCTGAATAATAACCCTCCTTACGCTAACCATACCATGTAAGAATTATTCGTAAACATAGTAACATGTATTTCACCCCCGCAGTTTAGAAAACTGAAAACAGTTAGAGAAAAGGGGGACATGAACTCACAGTGGTGCGTCTCTACCAAGTATATCTCCTGATCAAGCAGTTGTGCGACGACCTACACGTACTAAATCTATTAGACGGACGGCCGTGCCTTAGCTTAAGGTTTAAGTTTTTGGGAAATAGTTAGACAACTATTTCGTGTTTATATTTTTGTAAATACTTGGTAATTATTCTCCTTCCCAAGGATGGGGGATTTAATACATGCGTGTTCGTAAAACTCGAAATACATTATTAAGTCTCACTTAATATATTTTATTTCTTACTTCAAAATATAAATATTCTTCCCAAAATAATACTTTGACAAAAATTCGCGCTCATAAATATTTTCTTAAAATGCGTAAGTTACGTTTTAAAGATCAGGTGGTAATAATTATACCGTTGTAACTTATTATTTATTATGAAGGTGTTTGTATTATTTTTGGAATCATTAGTACTTAGTAATATTATTTTTACTCTAAAAATAATATTCGTATATTTCACAAACTAATCATAAACATTTTACAAGTGACGCTTATGAAAAATATATATATCAAATATATATTTACCCCGTTTTTATTTTGTGAAAACCCCACCTCCGATGTTTCGTAAATAAAGTCGTGGCGAAACTTACGTTTTGAAAACAAGTCAAAAATAGATTTACAACACTTGTAGTGAAAATATTCCCAAGTGTTAGGTTTTTAGAAAAATTTCGCCAGAGTTTCCCCTGTAACTGGAGGTGGCCACGCTTTCAAGCGTATCATTTTCTTTTATAATTCAAATCAACAGTTTTCTTATTCAACCAAAACAATATCCAAAGCATCAAACTAGTCAAAATATATATAAATCGCATAAATTACATGAACTTGTGGTTTACCAAAAAATATGTAGTAAATCCCATTACTTTTAGTGGATCTTTATATGAATCAACTTCGTTTCTTGAAAGTCTCGTTTTTAAAGGAATTTCATCTTTACAACTTCTTGTCAACTTTTACAAAAATAGTTATTTTGTCGAAACTTTGTGTTACACAAGTGTTTACACACTTGTGTGTTTGCTAAAATCATTCTTGTTCATGTAAGATCCGGCTTTAGAAAATATGATTTCTTTGACACTTGGTCCTTTGAAAGTACCGCTTGTAGATCCGTAGATCTACTAGTTTTGAACATCATTTCATAAGTAAAATCGATTTTACACAAGTTCATGTTTAGTGTGTGGTAGAGTTTCATCATTTAACCCTTTGTACACTTAAACAAATCTATGCCATGATTCATGATCACGACTAATCCGGGTTAGATGATGATCCGAGCTACCACAACATAGATCGGCACTAATTAATTACATCAAAACAAGTCTTACAAGATTTACACCATTCTTATGCTTTTAACCAACATTTTTAACATTTTAGAAGACTTTTACATATCATCTTGCAAGTTCTTGAGATTTAACCGTTACACTTCATTTTAACCACTTTAAAATAGATCGAGAGGGCGTTTATAGCAACTTACTACTAGCTCGGGGCTAGGGAAGATTCTAGTCGAAAAATGAGTGGATAAAAGCAATAGGGTGAGGTTCTTCACGTTCCGAATGCACCGAGCTCCTTTGTGTGAGGTCCCTAACACTTGTATGCACTTGAAATAGCTTGATCGAAATTGAAAGATGGATGGATGATGAAGGGGATGTTCGGTCGAGAGCTTTTGGGAGAGGGAGAGAGAGTGTGTTTTGTGAGTTGTGGTGAGAATGTTATGGTGAGTTTAGTCTTGAACTTATAGGCAAATAGTATGATCATTATCCAAAGGTTTAAGTGTAGCCTAGATATTAGGCATGTGTGATTAATTTAATCACAAAAAGTACAAGGGTGTCCCCCAAGGGGACGAGTTCGGTTGGGGGGGGGGGGGGGTTACCCGGTTGGTTTTCAACTAAACGTTAAGTATTAGTTAAGTTAAGTGAAGGTTAACTCGGTTACTGATGTGTTATGCGTTATAGCGGGTGTTAGGGTATTCAGGGACCCTAACTGGCTCAGAAAAAGATAAACAATGTTATTGGCAATATTTTTATGTTCCGGGTAAAGTCCGGTTGTTCGGTTGGATAGAGATCCGTTAAAGTGCATAACAAAGCTTTAAAGTGTCGTTATTATTATTTTTAGTGACACAACTTATTCCCGACACTTTGGAAAGTGTCTAGTAACATTTTTCTCATGTTTTGGCACTTTATTAGGTAGCTTAATGCTGAATTTTAATTAAAGTGCTGAATTTTGTACTTAAAGTACGTTTTAGGCACATCCGGTCACTGTAATCTCATTCCTAGTGACGCAGTTCTACAACCCTTATATCCCTACACTCACCACTAGTGTAGCAAACTATCTCAGGCTCTTACAGGCCTTAGAGGCAGTACCTGCCTGGTGCTAGTTATGACAGCACGTTTAATAGGTTATCCGTTCATTGTGCTACTGTGCTTTTGGTGCATCAAGGTTGTCACAAAGGTGCTGTAAGCAAAACATGGAGTGACACCAAGTAAAGTATGATGCAAGTAAGTACATGTATCAGCATTCAAGTAGCAGTTTATCCACAAGTTCAAGTAAGCACAGTAATTAAGCAGTAATTAATTATTAATTAAGTCGTACGGATACCTGGTTTTGTGAGGGTTGTCACATTTTGTTCTTCAACATATCGTTCCTAAACCAATTGGGAAGAACAAAGCAGGCGAAGATGTATACTTTGATGGAACTGGGGTTGGGTTTCATCAGGTTCCACCACTAGTTCTTAATAATTTTTCAAAGAAAAAATCAGGGTTGGTTAATGATGAAGAAGAAAATGAAGTTAAACTTCCAGACACAATTGATGTTACATTCACTTCATCATCCGATGAAGGAAGTGTTCAATCAGAAGTTGTTAAAAGTGTGGTTGAAAGCGTTTTGAAATCAGAAAGTGACACTACTGAGGATGATGAATGCTTTTTGGATAAATATATTCCAAAATCAAAATCCAAAAACAACTTAAGTGAAGAAACACATCTTGTGATGTACAAGATGGCAGGATCAGATAAGTTGTATTCGGATCGTGATTTTCCTTTGGAGAATGTGAATGTTGGTAAATTGAGAAATGTGTTCAAGTTGAATGAGATTGATGTGTCTGAGATCGAAGGTTTGAAACATTCCAAAAGGCAATTGAATTTTGAAAAAGATAAAGCTTACTATAAAAAACCTGTTGTACCACCGCGTTTTTCTAACAATAATCAAAACAGATGGTCGGGTGGTTATCAGGGTGGTAAGAATTATCCAAGAAGGAATTTTCAAAACAAAAAGTTTGCTGAGAAAAAGGTGTTTGTTAAAAGCTCGAGTTCTCATTCCGAGCAAGAATCTGAGATTTTTTCAAAAACAAATGAAGAGTTCTTTGAGGAAAAGGCCTCACAGGCTCAGACCGAAGGCACAAGTCGGGTAGTTGATACTCGTACATGCTTTAAGTGCAACAAAGTTGGACATATTGCACGAAAGTGCACCAACTTAAAGCCTAAGTCTGAAGTTGTTGAGAATCAGAAGAAGAAAGCTGATGCAAAAGGCAAAGCACCAATGGTTGTTAAGAAAATTTTGAAAAATGAAAACACAAAATTCAAAACTGAACTTGTTAAAAAGCTGGAAACTAAAATTGACAAGTTTTACAAACGGGTTGCTTCGCCCCAACAAGCATGGAAACCAAAATCAGTTGAAAAGAAATCAAGTTCTCCAAAATCAAAGGTTTCTGAGAAAGAAAAACAATCGTCTTCTACCACTCTGGTAAAGATGAATGTTCCTTTGGATTACTATGAGAAACTTGAACCACAAGAGGCTACTACTTCTGAGAAGAAGTATGTACCAAAGAAAGATCAATCATCTGGTCAACCTTCTAAAAATGATTTCTTTTTATACAAAAAGGTTGAGATTGGATCTGAGGAGAGCTTAAAGATGAATGACAAGAATTTTCCGCCACTTTACACTGCTAAAACTCACATCAAAGTCAACCTACCTGAGTCAAAAGAGGCTTAGGTAGCATCAAAATCTAACTAAAAGTTTGTGATATGTGCAGGAGCTTCCAAGATCTGTTTCACGTTGGATTATGGATAGTGGAGCTTCTCGGCACATGACGGGGAAGAAGACCCTACTGTATGATGTTCGTGGGTTTAATGGAGGTTATGTAGGATTTGCGGGAAATCAAGGTGGTCGAATAGTTGGTGAAGGAACTTTATCGAATGGAATTGTCACGTTTGAAAGAGTAAACTACATCGCTGAGCTTGAAAAAATCTTCTGAGCATCTCTCAGATTTGTGATCGTATGTATACAACGCACTTTACAGACAAAGAATGTTTGATCTTGAAACCAGGATTTGTTGTTCCCGAAGAGTGGGTTATCATGAGAGCACCCAGAGTCAATGATCTGTACGTGTTGGACATGAGTGTAGCAACTACTACCATGGGTCAGGCTCACTATTTTATGTCAAGAGCAACGGAAAAAGAGTCACAGTTATGGCATCGAAAGATGGGCCATATTCACTTACGAAAAATGAATCACCTGGTGCATAATGACTTAGTTACTGGTGTTCATGTGAAAGGTTTTCATCTTGAGGGGGAGTGCATTAGCTGCATTAAAGGCAAGCAAAAGAAGAAATCACATCCTCAAAAGAAAGTCAACTCAGTCTCAAGATCGTTAGAGAGACTTTATATGGATCTTTTTGGTCTAGTAAATGTCAAAAGCATAACTGGTGATTACTACTGTCTTGTAGTAACTGATGATTATTCTAGATTTTCATGGGTATCATTTTTGAAGACAAAAGATGAGACGTTTGATAGTTTGATGCCATTGTTCAGAAAAATTGAAAATTTGTACCAAACTCGAATCAGAAGAATCAGGAGTGACAATGGTACTGAGTTTAAAAACAACAAGATGGAAGAGTATTGTGATGAGAGAGGTATACTGCAAGAATTTAGTACTCCTTATACTCCACAAAAGAATGGAGTAGCTGAACGAAAGAACAGGACGCTAATTGAAACTGCCAGGACGATGCTTGCTGATTCGAAACTACCAGTCAACTTTTGGGCAGAAGCAGTGTCAGTCGCGTGCTATACACTCAACCGGGTTCTCACAGTGAAGAAATTCAACAAGACGTATTTTGAGTTGATCAACAACCGCAAACCGAACCTGAAGTATTTAGAACCGTTTGGGTCCCCCTGCACAGTTCTAGAGCCTTTTGGTAAATTTGGTGCAAAGAGCATTGAAGGAATTTTTGTAGGTTACTCAAGTCCATTAAAACGAGTCTTTGTTCCAAGCTTGAAGCGGATCATCGAAGCACACAATGTTGAGTGTCAAGGTTACACAATGCCACCGCAGAACCCAGGCGACTCATGGCGCTTTAACTACGATATTTTGTGGGGTTCGTTTGACATTGAAGAGGAACAAGATTTCTTTGATGAGTTGGATATACTGAGAGAATATGAAGAATCAGGAGAAATATTTCCAGTTGAGTATACTACAAGTCGACGGCAAACTTCAAATGTTGATGAAGCCGGTCCAAGTAATGTTGGAGATCATGATGATGTTCAACAATCTTCGGAACAAGAACAAGCTCCTGAAAATCAGACGGCAGTCAATGATAATCAAGAATCTGATAATAGACCAATATTTGATCATGGAGATTCAGATTCTGAGGGGGAGCAGATCCAGATTTCAAGTCAAACAATTCCAGTCAGTGAACAAGGTGCAAATCAGAATGTTACAAATTTGGAAGGCGAGGTAGATGTTCCAGGCGAGGTGATGCCGAGAACTCTTTCGTACCATCCAGAAGAGCTAATTATTGGAGAATTACAATCAGGCGGACTTACTTGTTTTTATTCTACAGTAGCTCCTTTACAAACTGAGTTTTCACTTAGTTGTTTTATTTCGCAGATCGAACCGCGAACATACAAATAGGCGCTAACTGAAGATTCTTGGGTCAATGCTATGCAAGAAGAGTTGAGTCAGTTTGAAAAGTTGGGAGTGTGGAAATTGGTAGACTTGCCTGATGGTCACAGGAAGATAAACACCAAGTGGGTGTTCAAGTGCAAGAGAGACGATCGAGGGGTTATTATTCGAAACAAAGCTCGACTCGTAGTTCAGGGTTTCAGTCAGCAGGAGGGGATAGATTTCACTGAAGTGTATGCTCCAGTTGCTAGACTTGAAGCGATCAGAATCTTCCTAGCATTTGCATCTTGGAAAAATTTTAAAGTTTATCAGTTAGATGTTAAATTGTCGTTTCTCTATGGGAAGGTAAAAGAGGAGGTATATGTCGGACAACCACCGGGCTTCACCGATCCAATCCACAAAGACAAGGTTTATTTGCTGGATAAAGCGTTGTATGGTTTACACCAGGCCCCGAGAGCTTGGTACGAGACATTGTCTCAACACCTACTAGCCAACAGCTTCATCCGTTGAAAAGTGGATGCCACTCTCTTCACCAAAGAGGTCGACGGACATCTTCTGATTGTTCAAATATACTTGGACGACATCATATTCGGGTCAACAAATGAAAATCTGTGTAAAGATTTTGAAAGAGTTATGAAGCAGAAATTTGAAATGTCATCGATGGGTGAGATGAAATTCTTCTTGGGACTTCAAGTTGATCAAATACTTGAGGGAATATTCATACATCAAACGAAGTACGTTCATGATATCTTGGAGAAATTTGGGATGTCAGGTTCTACTCCAGCTTCCACCCCATTAGCAACGAACCATGGGATAAACCCTGATCTCACCGGAGAGAAGGTAGATGAAACGATGTATCCTTCAATGATCGGATCGCTGATGTACTTGACAGCTTCAAGACCCGATATTATGTATCCAACCTGCCTCGCAGCAAGATTTCAATCTAACCCGAGAGCATCGCATATGGTGATTGTGAAAGGGATATTACGCTACCTAAAAGGAACTCCATCATTGGGTTTGTGGTATCCAAGGAAAGGCGACTTTACACACGAAGGGTATTCTGATTCCGATTTCGGATGCCGCAAAGTTAACACTAAATCAACAACAACGGGGTGCCAGATTTTCGGACCACGATTGGTTACCTGGCAATGCAAGAAGCAGACCTCTATAGCTTTGTCCACATGTGAAGCCGAGTATGTATCTGCTAGCAGTTGCTGCTCTCAGATCTTGTGGATCCAGCAACAGATGCGTGACTACGGTTTGCAATTTCTTAACACCCCTATTTTTGTTGATAATGAGGCAGCGATTAACATTACTAAAAATCCTGTTCATCACGCTAAAACGAAACACATTGAAATTCGTCATCACTTCATCCGAGATTGTTTCGAGATGAAGTTGATACGAATTGAGAAAATCCACACTGACGAACAAAAAGCTGATTTACATACCAAAGCGTTTGATAAAACTCGTTTTCAATATTTGCTAAAATTGAACAGTATGAAGCTTTTATCGATGTTGGAAGAGATTCTTGGCGTTGATGAAGGAGACATTGTAGATGATGTTGAGAAGCAATCTGCAATGGTTTGTCGATTTTTTTACTTGTTTTGGTATTTAGGGGGAGTATAGGGTAATATTTTCAGAAAATACAAAAACAGTAAAAATTTTCAAAAATCCAAAAACATGAGATATTTTCAAAATACAAAAACAATAGAAAACCAGAAAAGAGCTTGTCTAAAAAGGGAAAATGATAGTACATTGGCTTGACAGTTACAGTATGCTAAAGATATGTAAAGTTTAAAAAAAAATTAAAGAGTCTCGTTGATGATGTGCCGATAGGTTTTTACACATTTAGTAGGTTTGTTCGGGATATAAACCTAAATCTTTACTTGCTTATTTCGTGGGGAACACTACTTGGATATATAGGTAACCCCTGAAATCTCGTTTGAAAGATCCCTCTTTCTGAGATACTAGGTCTTTATACTCAGTGATATCTGGGGTATTATCCTGGGACTTCTGATTTTGCGAAAGCAATGGCCTAGTCCCTGTATAATACTTTACGCTTGCTTGAAACATAGCATCTCCCTCAGCATAAAAAATGATGAAACATTGCAAAATGCTAATCATGTGCTGTTGAAGAAAAGATCCTCTAAAGGGGACACACCTAAAGTCGAAGCCGTCATCTCTCTGCTGAACGAAAGTTCTGACCTGAGCTCTCACGGCCCTCGTAATTTAACCCCTTACAGATATCATCTGTGGTATACTCACCTGTAAGACTGAATATTGGGATTTGGATACGGGAGTATATTCAAGAGGTGGGACACATGAATGAGTTTAAGTCCTTAATTCACCTAATTCGTATCCTGGACAGATTGAAAATTGTGTGAGAATTTAAGTGGATCAGTATATCGACAATCTAAGCGAATTGTTTAATTTTGAGTATGAAATCAAAGCTTAATGGTACTTGTGACTTGTCGAATAGCTGATATGATTCTCTAAACATGCTCACCAAAAATATGTTTGTAAATAGTTTACATCTTGCTGCATTTTATTTCTGTATTTCATTTCTAGTCTAGAAACTTTATTAAAAAATCCAAAAAGATTTTACATTTCTGCTTTATTTTTCGACAAAACAAAGTGGAAAGCTGATCTTCAGATTCGCAATTTGAAGCAGATGCAGGAAGTTTCTGAGCTGGAAGATGAGTTGGGAGCTTATCATTGTTAAAACTTGTGAAATTGAAAAGTCAAAACAAGTTCATTAAAGTGAAACTTGTAAATTTCAGAAAAGTGTTTGAATTAGTTTGTATAAAATGTCAGTGTGTTTTGTCTCAGGTCAACCAAGGTCATTAAGTTGGACTTGGTAGACAAATTAAGTACTTAGGGTCATTAATTTGAACCTGGATACTTAAGTGGATTTCTAAATTCTGACAAAATCATCAAATGAAGTTGAATGGTAAGTTTGGAATTGAAACTGTTATTGTCATATATCTTATATTTAGTTAGAGATTGTGCAGATAACAGGTATGAGTTTATGAAAGCAGCTAAGCAAAATCCCAGCTAACTGATAGGGGGAGCCTGAAGACTTAAAAGTCAGATACAGTTCCTGAATCTACATTCAAGGGGGAGCTTGAAGGTGTTAAAGATTCAGATTCTGTGATTCATGTTAGCTGTTGATGGAAGAAGAGTAGAGTTAAAAGAAGCTTACATTGTTAGATAAACTGGAAAGAATTAAGACTGAAGACTCGACGCCGAAGACTTCGTCAACATCCAAGGGGGAGTCTGTTGGTGTACAAATGTCTGTTAACTTCATCTTTATCGATTCTTTTGTCTAGATATGATAAACTAGCACACAACAGGATCAGAAATTAGGGTTTTATATGTTAAAGTGGGTAATTTCGTTTGAATGTGACAATGACCATTTCAAACGAAATTAACAAGTTTAATTCCGCTTGAAATGGCCAGTGCCACTTTCAAACGGAATTACCAACTCTATAAATAGGGTTGTTGTTAGTTCATTTGATAAAAAATTACTTTGAGATTTCAGAGCCGAGGTGCTGACCGTTTGTCATTTGATCTGTAAAAAGCTTTGAAATCAGTAATAGAAGGATAATTAAGAAGGATCAAGCTGTTTTAACGTCAATTTCACTGATTCCGCCTTTTTTATTGATGTATAACTCTTTTGATTGACTCGTTAGGGTCATACGACGATCCAACAAATTATATATTCATTTTCTTGGAATTTTGGTAATATTTTGTATTGTAATTTTTTTGGTATTTTGGTGAGTTATATTATTTCAAGTCCTAAAATAATATAACTAATATACATAATATACAAATAATCACACACATTGTGACATCTAAATATATATATATTCTCCTAAGTACATATTTAGTCACTTTTATTTATCAAAACCAACCTCCAATATTTATAATTTTTGTAACAAAATTATGGCAAATTTTATATGAGATATCATGGTTAAAAATATACTTGTTAACACTTGTTTAAAAATATTTTTCTAAGTGTTTAATTTCTAGAAAAATTTTGCCATAGTTTTCCCTTAAAAATGGAGGTTTCCATGCTTTCAAAGCATATCATTTTCTTTTAAAAATCATCACAATTCATCAACAAAGCAAACAATACTTACCAAGTGCCAAAATCAAGCAGTTTACACTACTTCATGAATTTGAAAATTTATAAAAAAATTGTAGTAACTTAGTAGGGTGTTTAGTAAGCTTAGTTACGCTTTAAAGTGTGGTTATTTGTTTAAAAACATCATTCTTAAAGATTTTAGATGTTTACAACTTGTAAAATGATTTTCTAAAAATATTTTTTTTTTTAATTCTTCTTGTCATTAACATGTTTCTACACTTGATTAACCACTAAAAATGTGGTTAGTTTCTTTAAGAACCATGTTTATGTAAATCTTGTATTTTAACTTAGTTTCTTGAGAAAATCATTCTTGAAATCACACATTTACAAGACTTATATTATACTTTGATCATCATTATTCAAGAAAAACATTTAACCTTTCAAGTTCATGTTTCACATAAGGATGATCATCTTGATTTATAACATAATCATCCTCTCATCTTGCTAGATCATGTCTTTAATCACAATCTAGCAAGTTCATATGATGTTTAACATCATTAACACAAACAATCAATAATCAAGAAGCATAATAACACTTAAACAACATGATTCATAGTGATTTTTAGTCTTACGTTAAAGATTATGTTCTTGATCTTTAGTGTTCTTCATGATTAGTGATTTACATATACTTTTAATCAACATAACAAGATGTAAAATGGGATTAGGAAGATCTTACTACTAGCACAAGGCTAGGGATGATGTTCAAGAAGATGAAGATGATGAACTTGGTGGTTAAAAGCTTGTGAGAGAGGTCCTTCCACTTCCAAAGGCTCCTAGCTCCTTAAACAAGCTCCTTACACCTTGTGATTACTTGAAAATGGATGAAGATGGTGGTGGTGTGCTTGTTGGTTCTCGGTCATAAGTAGAGGAGAGGAGAGGAAGAGTTCAAGTGTTGGTGATGATAAGAATGAGAGATGATGAAAGACTCATGGTTTTTATAAACTTACATCCAACATGGTTTTAACTCATGTGTATTATGTTGCAAGGAATTAGACAATATCAAATATAATAAGCAAATAAAATCCAAGGTGGGGGCCACCTTGAACCGTCGCCAATAGGGGGTTCTTGGTTAGCTTGTAAAGATTAGTTAAGTTAGGTAGTTGAAATCTAAGGGGTTTAGTTAGGTTATAAGTTGTTATGATGTTATATAGTGTGTTATGATGTTCGGGGACCATAACTAGCTTAGAAATGATAAAACAATGCTTCTAGTGAAAATTTGGTGTTTCGGGTAGTGTCCGGTTGTTCGGTTGGTTACCGGTTCGTTAAGGTGCTAAACTACGCAGTTTAGTATGCTTTATGTTACCTTTTGTGACAGTTCTGATTCCTGACACTTAGGAAAGCATTCTGGACCATTTAACCATATTTCTGCATAATATTAAGTTGTCTAAATGCTGATTTTTGCTGAATTCTGCAGAATTCTGCAGATTATGTGCGTTTTAGGCACTTTCCGGCACTTAAACTAGCACTAGGAAGGCAGTTTTATGATCCATACTTTCCTACACACTATACTAGTGTAACTCTTGTTTTCTGGCTCATTCTGTGTCTCAATACCATGTCTGTCTAAGTACTGAACTCCGTCAGCATTTTTCTGATTTGTCTGATAACTGTGCTATCTTTGTTTCGTGCATTATTTGAATCATTAAAGTGTTGTATGCAGTAATGATATGACATTATGCATTATGTGATGCATATGTATGTATATGACAATAATCAGAAAGCATTCATGTCATGAATTTATTTTAGCACAGTCATTAAAACACTAATCATTGTTTAATTATTGTACGGATACATGAAATTTTGACAATTGTCACAATAGTTGAGCCAAAACGGCGCATGGCGCGTGATGGTAGCCTTGCAAAGTTGAGCCGAAACAGCGCATGGCACATGGAGGGTAGCCTTGCAAAGCTGAGCCAAAACAGCGCACGGCACATGGAGGGTAGCCTTGCAAAGCTGAGCCAAAATGGCGCATGGCGCGTGATGGCAACCTTTGCAAAGTTGAGCCAAAATGGCGCATGGTGCATTGCAAAGTTGAGCCAAAACGGCGCATGGCGCGTGATGGAAACCTTTGCAAAGTTGAGCCAAAATGGCACATGGCGCATGATGGTAACTTCACTTTTTAGAGGTACCTTCCAATGGAAGTTTCTTTGTGGGGTTTAGGACAACTGACATGACTGATGTTCCGTCTGAGGTGGCCATCTTTTCAGAGTGGTGAATAGTTGCTTTTTCAGAACCGTCAGGCACGTTTTCGCCGTTTGTCACGCTCGTGGCGGCCACGTGCCCTAAAATCAAGGCGACGGTTACTCTCTCTCCTGATGTGTCAGTTCCATAGTGGGTGTCTCCCTGTCACCCTGATGGTCCACTACCCATAGCATTTAATGCGATGGGTATAAATATCAGGCGGTTATCTCCTTTTCAACACTTCTTCTCCAATTTCAAATTTTAAACTACTTTTTTCTCTCGATTCCTCCTTCCGATTCCTTTCTTCTTTTCCTCATTTTCCGTTGAATCATGACTCCTGCTCCAAAATCCGGCACTACTACGAAAAAAAGAAGTACAAACCGAGGAATCCTCCGGGGCTGGATCAGGCAGTTATCAGTTGGAGAGAGGATGAACTAATAATCTGATTCAGAATTTCGGTCTTTCTTCCGATTGAGGTGTTCAGTTTCCGACTCCAAACTCCACTGCCCTTGATGCCCCTCCGGGATATATGTCTTTATACGCTGATTTCTTCCAGGAAGGGAATTTTCGCCTCCCGATGTCAAAGTTTATCGGAGAAGTGCTTACCGGTTATCGTTTACATATTTCTCAAATAAGTGCCCTGGGTTTGCCTCGAATTACCCATTTTGAATTTATATGCTGGGCTAACCGTGTTGAGCCAAGTTTCGAAAAGTTAATGTTTTCTACTTTGTCACTTACACTGGTGGGTTTTATTCTTTTAACTCTCGTACCACCGGAGTTGACCCTTGTAGCCGGGATCCCCCAAAGAGTCTCCACGACTAGAAACAAAATTTTTTCTATATCCGTCGTGGTGTCATTCCCTTGATATGCATTACAGGGCTGAGAGTGAGGGAGTTCCACGCGTGAATGTGTCAGTGGACTTTACTGAACAAGAGTGGTACAAGGTTTTAACTCGTAAGGTCACTCCTATCATCCAGCTTGAAGAGAGGGCTCTTGTTACGATCGAGATGAGCATGCTATGGGCTCCCCAGAACCCTAAGGGTTTTCCGATTTATGGGTACCAAGGGAAAGGTAACATTGTTATTGGTTTTCTTGATTTCTTCTTTATTTTTGTTATGTGTCGTTTCACATCCTCCTGTGTTTTTCAGCAGGCTATAGTTTGAGAATGTGTTTGACTCTAAGGCTGGTGGTGCCATGGTTGTTGCTGCTTTGCCTGAAGGAAGGCCATTGTGGGTTGACCAGATAAGGAATAATTTTTTGCACCCTACCAGCGAAAGCATGGCCACCTATGCTAATACTGTCTTAGGTGAAGATGATGGGGATGATATTGACGTTGATTCTGTTCCTACTCGAGAGGAGGTTATCGTCCTTTCAAGTGAGGGGTTTGATGGGTCGCATCAAGATCTAATCCATCGTTCCGTGCATTCAGGTCCGCAACGAGGGACTGTTCATGAACCTGTTGCTGACGATGTTGAAACTCTTGCTGAGAATCCTCAGGGTGATACTGCTGAGCAATTAGAAACCTGGAAAAAGAGGAAGAAGGACAAGTCTGAGGAGAAGATGGTTGAGGATGATGTGGCTGAGACACCTCGTAAGCGTCCTTCTAACTCCTCCTTCTTGGACTATGTTGTCGTATCTGACACGCTATCTAGTTTAGACGCAGGAGCTAAGCGTTCTGAGCGTGATCCTGATGATGATGCTACGTTGACGGAAAAATCTCTTGAAGACAAGAAGAAAGAGCTTGATGCACAAGCTGCTGCTGCACTTGCTGAGAAGAAATCTAAACTGTAGAAAGATACTGCTACTGCATCGTCTGAGTCAGAGATTGACTTAGGTGTTTTCAGTGCGAAGGCCGACAATCTCCTAGAAAAAATGTATAAGTCTGCTTCTGGTTCTCGAGGTATGATTTCTTTTATTAAGTGTAGTTTCGTTTTTGTCTTTTCTCTCCCATCGTTTTTATATGTTGTTTCTTTGATTGTTTATGTTCTTATGCTATAGCCCCCAAGTCTGGCAAGAGTGCGTGTAAAATTGACATTTCCAAGATTACTCCTCCTGCTTCTCCTTCTTCTAGACCTTTTGATTTATCTCCCCCTCATCCTGACACGAGGGGAAAGGAAAAGGAGAATGAAGTGTGTTAGACCGTTTTGCGACCTCGAAAAGTCAGTCAAGGCAGTTCATCTTCACGTGTAAAGGCGGAATCAATGCACGCAAAGTAACAACAGCTGTTCCATTCAATTTCTTCTCTTTATTAGCTTTCTGAATTCAATTTGACAGAGTTCCTTTACCAGGCTAATGACCTGATTCCACTCATACGTACATGTCCGGGTATATATAGGAGACTGATTCCACTTATATGGCATGTCCATATAAGCGAAATCACTATGTGACACATAAGTGGAATCACCTAGTGACTAATAAGTGGAATCACCTATGACACATAAGTGGAATCACCTAGTGACTAATAAGTGGAATCACCAAGTGACTAATAAGTGGAATCACCTCTAACCTATGTTCACAAAAACGAAATTAACAATATAAAACCCTAATTTAACTCTCAAGACCCTATGTTGACTATCTTGACTTAATACTTGATGTAGACGTAGTCAACAGACATTTCGTGCACCAACAGACTCCCCCTTGGATGTTGACGAAGTCTTCAGCTCCGAGTCTTCAGTCTTGGTCTTTTCTCCAACTCTCTGTCTTCTCATCATAAGCACTCTATCTTTACAGGTTCACAATCTTGTCCTGGCTCCATCCTCAGACTTCCCTTTAACTGTTGATCCAGACTCCCCCTTTCACAGACTCCCCCTCTCAATATGCTAGAATCTGAGGTTTTGATCTGGTTCAAGCTTTGACATTTAGTTTCCGTGGGAATAATGAAGTCCAAAACCTGTTACCCTGCACATCCTCTACCTCAACATAAGTTTCACAAATTTATAACAGTTAGATTTAAGAAACTTACTGGCAGAAATCATTAATTCAACAAACATACTAGTTACATCAAGTTCAAATGAATGACCTTGATTAACTAACCACACAATCTCTCAAAACATTTTTATATAACATTCAAAGTTTTCAACATATTCTCCCAACCCTCTAGTTCATCAAGTTTAGCACTTGGAATTTTGAATATCAGCTCTTCAACATCAGTTGTCGAAAATCTTTTTGAATTTTCAAAATTGTATGCTAAAACACACTAAAATCTTTTTGGATTTTGAGTTTAAAGAAATGCAGTAAACAAATATATACAAACAATATTTTTGTGAGTTTGTGTAAGAGGATCATATCAGTTCATGAGACAAATCACTATCACCGTTAAGCTTTAGACATTTTAAGTTCTAAACGGTTCACTTAGATTGTCAGTATACTGATCCACTTAAATTTTCACACACATTTCAACTGCTTCGAGATACGAGTTTAATGTCTTAGATACTTAGACTTAATCGCGTGTCCCACCTCAGAATATACTCTCGTATCCAGATCCCAATATTCAGTCTTACAGGCAATTATAACACAAATGATATCTGTAAGGGGTTAATAAATTATGAAGAATCATGAGAGCTCAGGTCAGAACTACCGTTCAGCAGAGAGATCATGACTCAACTTGTGGGTGTGTCCCCTTTAGAGGATCTTTTTTACAACAGCATTGCTAAGCAATTTTATTGTCTTATCATTGATGCTGAGGGTGATGCTGTGTTTCAAGCATTTGCGGAAAGTATTATTCGAGGACTAGGTCAGAACTTCCATTCAGCAGAAGTCCCGGAATAATACCCCAGATATCACTGAGTATAAAAACCTAGTATATCAGAAAAAGAAATCCTTCAAACAAGATTTCGGGGGTTACCCATATATCCGAGAGATGTTACCCACGATATAAGCAAGTTTGAATTTAGGTTTATATCTCGTCACAATCTACTAAATGTGCAAAAACCTACTGACACATCATTAGTGAGACCGTTTATCACATTTGACATTCCATATCTTTAGCATGCTGTGATAGTCCACTGATTTACTATCATTTCCTCTTTTTCACAACAAAACTCATTTTTTTTTCAAAGTTTTTGGCATTTTCAAATTTTCTATTTTTTTAAAATTTTTCTCCCCCTAAAATCAAAATATGTTTCAATTTTGATTTTCTGAGAAAATTTGAAAACAAACTATACAAGAAACGTGACAAACTGATATCAAATCGCTTCAATTCGCCATTCACCTGGCATAAACAATCAGAACTCCCCCTGACAACAAACTATTTTCCCATTGTGATTTCAAAACACTTAAGTTTGTTTTAATCAAATGTTTCTTTCGGAAAATTAGTTTTGTTTGTCTTAACAAACCACTTGTTGGTTAGGGGATTACTTCATCACTTTGTTCTCCTTTAACCATTTTGAAAGATTTAACTGTTCAAGATTCTATCAACACAAACACTTGTAGGAAATCAAGTACAACTTAATGTCCCTGATTTACCACATGTAAGGCGAAAATTCACCAGAGTGAAATTTCTCAAGAAATGTGCCGATTCATGTTCCACGCTTACCAACCTGGGAACTCCAGCAAGTCAGGTTTTTCTATTTGAAAAGATTCACCCAAGCCTGACCAGCCTTGGGTAATTTTGAATTCTTGTTCAACAATGATGGAAGATTTGCATCATCCATTGTTAAACCTGAACTCTCCTTTTTTACCTCAACACTAGGCTCCTCTGGCTTTGATGAACCAGAATCATTGCCTGCACATGGCTTGTCTGACTTTGACCTGTCAGATTCATTGCCTAATGGTGGCTTGTCTGACTTTGACATGTCAGATTCATTGCCTGATGGTGGCTTGTCTGACTTTGACACATCAGATTCATCGCCAATCATTTTCTTCTTCTTCTTTTCTTCTTTCATCCTCAGATTTGTATCTGATGAATTCATCTTTCTTAACTTTGCAATCGAGTTAGTTGATTCATCAGAACTCTTATTCAATCTGTCCAGTGAACCCGAAGACAAAATTTTCTCCAGATATTCTCTTGCCTTCTTCCTCTTCTTCCTCAGTCTGTCTTTCTGCCCCTGAGAAAGCTTCACTTTCTTTTCTTGAACTTTAGGTTCTTGAACCTTATGTTGTTTGGGCTTGACGTTGACTGGTTTCTTTGCCATTCTTTGAGATTCAACCCTCGATCTTCCCATTGATCTCCTTGGGCAATCTTTGGCAATATGTCCTTTGATTTGACAATTATAGCATCTTCTTGTCTCATAACTCCAATTCTGGCAGTTAACAGCAATGTGTCCTCTCACACCACAGGTGTAGCACACTCTGTTATCGTACCATTCACCACTTTCACACCATATGCTTAGATCATAACATTGTCTGGCTTTGTGGTAATCATCAATCTTCTTGAAAACTGGTTTAGGCTTTGAAGCACTGTGGTCAAACCTGCACCACTTATTACCAACATTTTGTGAGTTTTGGTTTTTCAATTTTTGTGGTTTTTTATCTTGATTGGATGATTGAACTGATGATCTTTTATTGTTGTTTTGAAAATTTTCCGAATTTTTAACTTTTTGTTTCTGTTATACTTTCTTTTTAACAGGTTTTTGCTTTGAGCATTCACCTATTTCAGTAGATTGCAAAACAGTATTTTGAAAATTTTCTTGTAATTCTAAAAATATTTTTCTTTTCTTTTCTTTTTCTTTTTCATCATCAGTTTTGTCATCGCAATCTTCAATTTTGACTTTGTCAAAATTTGTGACATTGTCACTTATTGGGACAGAATTGATCGGTTTTGGACACTCATATGGTGCCGAAGTCACAAAACCTTTCAATTTATTCTCTAACTCAGCAATTTTGTTCCGAGCAATTTCAGCTTCATTTTCAAGTCGAATGATTTTCTGAAGATGAGAATTTATTTCAATTTGTTTTTCAAGATTATTCTGAAAAATAACAGATTTTTCATCTTCTAAAATCTTCATTTGACTTTGAAAATCTGTTTCAATCTTTAATTTTTCATTTTCAAAATCCTTTTCTTTTAAACTTTTGTTTTCTGCTATCAAACTGTTTACATCACTAAGCAGTTTGACATTTTTAGACTTCAAACTCTCACAAATTTCTCGCATTTCAAGAATCTGTTTATTATTAGATTCTTTCTCATCCTTCAAGCTTTTGATTTCCAATGTTAAACTTTCTACATTCTTCAGAAGTTTGACATTGTCTGTTTCTGATTTTTCGCATTTCGAGCATTTTCCATTCATCTCTCCATCATCAGCTTCTTTCTTTGTTTCCATCTTGTATGTTCCTGCACAGAAAATTTTAACAAAATCAAGAGGATTCATATTTTAATGAATATAACAACCCCTCTTAATATCGTATCTCATAACATTTTTTGCAGCAAGACACATAGAGATTCTTTTTCTCATTTCAATAATCACATCCAAATTTATCTTTTCTAAATCCTTTTTTATTTCATCTATCAACTCTTTCTTTTTCTTTTCATTTTCATAATTGTGTGTTTTAATCTTACCGATGAATTCTCTTAAACACAAATTTGAGAATCTAAAATCCTTTTTCAGGTTAGTCAAGAATTCATTCCATTCAGCCGGTAATACATCTGCAAATTTTGATATCTGTTCAGCATCTGATATTCTTATCTCATACCTTTTTAAATTTTCAAGTAATTGATCATATCGTGTTACCAACTCATCCAACGGTTCATGTTTCTTGCACAAAAAATTTTCAAGTCTATTAACCCAAACATGCTTATCCCCTTTTTCTCTTGTGTTAAACCAAAACCTATCATACCAATCATTCAATCTTTCAAGGTTATTGTTTTCATGTTCGTCAAACATTTTGACCACAATATCTTTGTTAAATGACTTGAACTCTATTAAATGTCTCAAACAACAATTTTATTGTTACTCAAGTAAATTTATTGATCCTCAAATTTGAACAATTTTCTTACTCAACTTAAACCGACACTCTCACATGCAAATAGACAAAAATGTTGCACTAAAATGTGATTGGGCCTTTATTATTGGTTGGGCCGACAACCAATTGATAGACAAACCTAATTGGACCCCTGATAACACTCAATACCCACTATCTCATGTCAAGAATTAATGTCTCATTGTTTTTTATTGGACCGATTTCCTTTGTTCACCTGCACTATTTAAATGAATCCGATGACTTATGTCAGACAATTTCAAATTGAATAAAGCATATTCTCTTAACGTTTATTGTCTAAATGATCAAATCGATGCAATCTGACACAATTCACATGTAAACTTATGTAAATGGCCGACAAAACCTTAAAGCAATTCTGAATACTCAAACAAACTAATTGGGTCACTTTATATGTACACTCAATTGATTGGACCGACAATGTGTATTTACGCAAAACGATGACAGTTAAAGTGAAATAAACTTTTGTTCACAAGAGCGAAATCAGTTATTGTGACGTATAAGCGAAATAGCAGTATGTCCTTATAAGCGAAATTAAGATGTACAAATAAGCGAAATCAGGTATGTCCTAATGAGCGAAATCAGCTATGTCCATAAAAGCGAAATCAAATGTCCGAATAAGCGAAATCAGGTTGTTTCTTTGATGTCCGAATAAGCGAAATCAGGTATGTTCAAATAAGCGAAATCAGATGAATATATCCCTCGATGTCCGTAAAAACGAAATCAGGTTTTAGCCAATTTTCACCATGTTTTAATCCGTATTTCAACCTGAAACTTTCTAGGGTTTGTTATTAGTAGGTTTTACACGTTATACATGAATTTTAGACAATTTCAACCGTAGGAACTATCTCAAATCGAAAAAGTATGCAAGAAAGTGAGTAGAAGTAAGAAAATTCAGTCGAATCAGCTGTAGTAGTATGAACTCCTCGTCCTGAAGCTCTGATACCACTTGTTGGACCGTTTTGCGACCTCGAAAAGTCAGTCAAGGCAGTTCATCTTCACGTGTAAAGGCGGAATCAATGCACGCAAAGTAACAACATCTGTTCCATTCAATTTCTTCTCTTTATTAGCTTTCTGAATTCAATTTGACAGAGTTCCTTTACCAAGCTAATGACCTGATTCCACTCATACGTACATGTCCGGGTATATATAGGAGACTGATTCCACTTATATGGCATGTCCATATAAGCGAAATCACTATGTGACACATAAGTGGAATCACCTAGTGACTAATAAGTGGAATCACCTATGACACATAAGTGGAATCACCTAGTGACTAATAAGTGGAATCACCAAGTGACTAATAAGTGGAATCACCTCTAACCTATGTTCACAAAAACGAAATTAACAATATAAAACCCTAATTTAACTCTCAAGACCCTATGTTGACTATCTTGACTTAAGACTTGATGTAGACGTAGTCAACAGACATTTCGTGCACCAACAAAGTGGAACAAGTGAGGAATGTTACAGAAGATGTTGCTGCTAGTGCTGGGGGAGGTGAGGCCTATGTTGAAGGTGCTGAGACTGAAGTTGAGTCTAGCGAGGCCACTCCCCAATAGGGAACCATTTATACAAAACGTGTACGAAATTCTGGTGGAGGTGGTATATCTGGTGTTCGCCAAATCCCGGAGGTTCAACATGCTCAGGGTGGGTCATGGACTACCCATAACCCTGCTTGTGATGATCTTCCTCACGCACCTCACTGGACTTTGACTCAAGGCTCCAGAATGAACGATCTTGCCAACTGTCGTGAATTTTACTCTTTGTCCCTCCCCTCAGCTGAGAGGATGTTCCAGAAAAATTGCCACCGGATGGATCTTTTGGATGATCACATCCATGCCGGTGTTAATTTCTATGCTACATGTCAAGAAATTGTGAGGGAATGGCAGTTGATGGGAGAGGATACATTAGAGTTTGAGGCTACTAAGAAGGAGTTGGCTGAAGAGAGGGAGAAATTTAATGCTGAAAAGAAAGGTTTGGCATGGAGGGTTGCGGACGCAGAAGAAGAACTTGTTAAGGAAAAGCAGTTTAATGCTAACAAGCAGAAAGAATGGGAGACTGCCTGCGAACAAACCAACCGAGAGATGCAAACCACTCGTGATCAGATAGTTAAGCTACAATCTTTTTGACAATAGCAATTTGGAATGAATGACTACAATCTTTTCATTTTTGATGAGTGATCACCTTTTAACTTCTTACTAAGTTTGTAGTGACTATCATTTACAAAATGTTTGATAATGAATGTTACAATTTGTAGCACCAACATTTTTTGTCTTTTAAACTTTTTAATATTAACCGAAATATATAAATAGAAGATTACTTGAGAAAATTTTGTTTATGGGTTATGGATTTCCAAATTGGCCTGATCAATGTATACAAAGGAAGTATTAAATAGATGGAAGAGAATGAGACTTTAGAAATGCATATATATGGGACGATCAAATCATGACCGGATTGTGCATCGGCCGTGCTTGGTCTGCAAGAGTTCCCCTCATAATTTTTTGTTCATAGAAATAAATGTATTTAGTGGTGGACTCAGAAATTATATCTTGAGGATGCAGATACGGGGTTCAACCATATTTTTAAGAGGTGCAATCAGGTTTTTTGCCTAAAAAATACACTAATTTTCTTTTTCAAATGATGCGCCCGCCTACCTAGCGATCAACATAGGTCCGCCCCTAACTGTATTCGAGTTAGTGTTACCATACATAGCATGAAAATATATATGATATTTGTTTGAGTTCAATAATTTAACCCGTAAACACGACAATTGAGTTTGTAGCTATAGATAGTATTGTAAACCAGGGCCGGCTCCATAGGCTTGTCAACGTAGGCACGGGCCTAGGGGCACCAAAAAATAAGCGCCTCCAAGTTTTTTAAAAGTTTTTATATATAGTATAGAGTTAATAGCCAAAATGGTCCCTGAGGTTTGCTCACTTTTGCCACTTTAGTCCAAAATCCAATTTTTTTAAATCTGCGTCCCTGAGGTTTGCATTTTGTTGCCATTTTAGTCCAAATTTCAAAAAAGTCTAATTTTGTCAGGATTTCTTACTGAATTTTGTCTTCTTCCTCGTTTCTCATAAGGGCAAAATTGTCATTATAGATTATTATAAACTAATTTATATTAAAAAATAAAATAAAAAAGCCTCTTTAAATAACCCTAATAAATCGATCAAAACACTCTCACCTTCCCCCATCATCTTCTTCCTCAGACCTGCATCAACAATGGTGGTATGCACATGTGGAGCTCCGACGCAGCTTCGCACATCATGGACCACACAAAACCCAGTTCGTCGATTCCATCGTTGCAACAAACCTAAGCCAGTAAGTCAATTAAACTCCGTTCCCCAGTTTCATCTAAACCTAACCCTAAAATTGTCGATGTTCAATACAGGGGCAAAGTTGCGGTTTCGTTGCTTGGGCTGAGCCACCGATGATTCAGAACCCTGCTGTGATGATTCCTGGGCTGTTGGACACCATCAAGAAGCATGAAGATAATGCAATCGTAATGTTTAACAGGAACAAGAAAGTTGAAGAAAATGCAATAAAACTGGCAAAGGAGAACAAGATGCTGAAAGTAATCATAGGGTTAATTTAGTTTTTGTTTATGGTTTACTATGCTAAGACTAATTAGGATGTAGGTTGTGTTACTTTGGTTTAGGTGTTTCCTGCTGTTGTTTTTGTAAGTCTTTTGTAATGTATTTTGGTTCATCAGCAGGTTATGTAATGGAAGATTATCTAATGGAATGTAATTTCATTGTAATTTGATTTGATTGTGTTAAATGAAGGTTGTACTTGTCCAAATCACAGAGATTTGACCAAATGACAAATTGTCGAAAGTGACGAATTGTCCAAATGACCATATTTTAAAAGGAGCAAAGGACCAAAACTGCAAATGACCAAATTGATCGACAAATTGTCGAAAGTAACGTATTGTCCCAATGACCATATTCTAAAACTGCAAACACAAACAATACCAAATGATTCAAAAGTTAAACTGCCATACATAGCAAGTTTCCCACATGTTCACACAAAAGATACATGACTTACTCACAAAAGTTAAACAGTTTGACACAAAGTGTTATCATAACAGTTTGACACAAACTGCAAAAAAAAAACGTCAACTGATCTAAACTAAAGTTAACCTAAGAAGCTTTTGTTGCTGCCCCATCCTTAGCCATTGAAGACTGACCCCAGCTCCTCCTGTTATGTCCAACTGTCTTGCAGATTTGACAAGCCAAAGAGTTCCCCTTCCTGGATAGCTTTCCAGTTTTTGAGAGTGTGTTACTTATATTTTCAACCACCACTGCAGCCTTGGCCTTCCTTTTTTCCTTTTTTTTTTCCTTTGATGCAGCCTTGGCCTCTGCTACCTTTCCTTTTCTTTTTTGGCCTCCCAACCTGGGCATGATACCTTGGAGGAATCAAGGTGGTTGGGCATGCAGATTTAGGCCATAAGTCACTACCATTCACTGGTTCAACAGTATGCTTTTACACCTCTTTCCAAGTCTCTAGCCAGTAAACTGAATGAACCCATTTTTCAGGAACTCCATCACCTCTACCATGTAATCCCATATCCCAGATACATGCAACTGCATGTCTACAAGGGATACCTGTGAGATCCCATCTTCTACAAGAGCAGGTCCTTTCATCCAAACTCACAACCCTTTGGTCTTGGTGGTCATTAAAGTGTGTGCTGACCTGATACTTTCTCCCTCCAGTCCAAATCACAGTGTACTCTGCAGTTTCTGTCTTGATAGGTTGCAATAATTCAGTAGCTCCTGGAGTTAAAGGACCTTTACATTTGGCAATCTTCTTATGCACCACAACAATCTTCATGTAACACCTCGTAAAATCACGTCAAATGATGTATTGACACGTGTAATAAACCCTAATAAAGTCAAACGTTGAATTTAAGGGACTAATTTTTTGAAAAGTCGAAAACTTTGATTATGAAAGGATTGGAAGTGTTATCATGCTTAAAATAAGTCTCAGAATAACCTTTTACGGTATTTATATTCACAAATGAGCCACTCGTTGATCAAGAGTAGCCGTTTGCATAATTAATTGAAAGTTTGTGCGATGAAGGGTTAAAAGCGTCAACATGTTAATTCTTACCTTTGAGTGACCTTTTAACAAACCGGGAACTTCATAATATTTTATTATACTCTCGGGAATGCCAATTTATTGGCCGTCTGAGGCTTTTATGCCTTTAAGTGACGTTACGCGCAACTTTGCAAATTTAAGGGGTTAAAAGTGTCAATATGTTTAATTATACCTCTGAATGACCTTTTTACAAACCCAAAGCATCGTGATGTTTAATAATACTCTCAAGAATGCCTAATATGGATTACATAAGGCTTCGATGCTATTAAACGATGATATGCGCAAGTTTGCGCATTAGATGGACTCCTTGCGTCAAACTGCAAAAGTATACCGATTCGTATGGTATCGAACCTTCCGGAATATGACCAAAAGTTAAACATGCCCTAAATATCCTTTATATAGCTTAGAAATAGGCTTTGAGGTGTTTGGTGAGCAAAAATAAACTTATTTGATCAACAGGGACTAAAAGCGTCAAAAAGTGCATAAGTTTGCATTTTCACGCGTATCTTATGTTCTGAATATATCCGGACATCCAAAAATTTATGTAATCATTAAAATATTTTATTTTAGTGTTTGTCCTGATAAAATTTCCTTTCATCGTGTAAATTGGATCGTTTTTCGCGTCCGTTCGTGTTTCGTCGTAATTAGCCGAACAACTTAACAGTATGACCAAACGAACCGACATCTGAGATGTTTTTGAGCATATTTCATGTTCCCTATACTTTAACTTCATTTTAGAGCCTTGAAATGGGGTTAATGGGGTTTAAACGCATCGAAAATGGCTCAAAAGTGTTGCAGGGACCAAACCTGTCATTTATTGAAACTTTCTGGGAGCTGGTACATGGTGGCGCTGCGCCACCACTATAGGGTTTTTCCGTGGCACGACGCCACGGCCTCATCTGGGCAAAAACTTCATTTTTGAACCCAGGTTGAATTTCAGGGGCCTAAGTGTAACTTTTCCCAATACCGTGTGATGGTTTTGGACACCCCTAGTATTCCAAAACCATGTGCCTTATGTGTAAGGTCCAGATCGAAGCTCAATTATCGAGGAACGATCCTAACAGTTCTTGAAATCCTATAAATACCTACTAGTTTTGCTCTCATTTCTCACACTTGATCTAATTACTCTAAGTTGAAGCTTTATGCTTCATACCTGAGCATTCTTGATCAATATCATCCTTGCTTGGACCCCTTGTAAGTGCCCTCTTATGGCTAGTTATTTTTATTTGGCTTAAAATCCGAAAAGTCAAGCGTTTGCGATAAACACTTTGACTTTTAAACGGTCTAGCCATTGTTCGCAACGAACATGGCTACGTGATCGTAATTAGGTAGGTATTAAACCCTCAAAAGGGCACCTCCTAATTACCACGTTTGCTTAGTTAATTGTCAGGTCAAAGTAATAAAAATAAAAGTCAAGCGAGTCGATTTTTAAATAAAATTCATAACTAAAGATGTAAAGGCAATAAAATCAGTTTTGTCACTTTAATAACTTGGTAAATATAAATTGAACATGTCTAGGCATGTTCAACCCGACAATTATGAGTTTAGGCTCGGTTCGGAACCGAAAGTCGAAAAAGTAGACTTTTGCTTTGACTTTCAGTTCTGACCCGATTTAGCTTAGTTTAATTATGCCTTAGGATTCCTTTAGGACCATATTATATGTTAGTATAACCCTCCAAGGTTATACAACATGGTTCCATAGAATCCTAGTTCATTGCATGTTTCCGTTAAATGCTTAAAAGTTGACCATTATGCCCTTTTGATATTAAAACGAGATTTTTGAAAATGTGAGAGGACAAAACCTTTATTACTGATTTATAAACATGTCCTAAAAATTTGACATCAGTTTGAGGTCTAAATTAAGAGTTATGCTCGATATCGTAAATTGAAAGCTTTTTATTAATTAAACGGCATTTTCGGCATAAAGCCTATTTAAACCCAAATTTTGACACCAAACTTTCTACCCAGTGATGTAATATAATATTTAGGGATTTTTGGAAATTTTTATTAAATTTTAAACTGATCATAACCATGGTTGCAAAAGTCGTTAGGCGCTCCCTAGTCGGTCGACCGGGGAGTTGAGAGTACTCGGCCTAGGCGGAGAGTACACGGGGAGTACTCGGAGATGCCAAATTATAAAGAAATTAGTTTTCGGAAATTAAATATATGTCAAATAACATAAATTTACTAATATTTATAACAAAATACGTGAAATTAATATTAATTCTTTAATATTATAGGCATAGAAATTATGGTTCATTTTATTTTAAGTCAAACTCGGCCCGAGTTGATCTACTAGATCCGATTTTGGCTGATGTTGACCGCATTTGATCGATTCCGAGCAATTAGTCAGAGTTGAAGAAAGTCGCCTCGGCAGCCTACCTTGTAGCGACTACTCGTGGAGTACTCGGCCTTGGAGACCTTGTTTTACAACCATGATCATAACATAGAGTTCTTGCATAGACTCGGTAATTGACGATAACGCCCTTTTTGCTAATAAAATGAGTTTTATACATCCTTTGCATACCAAACCTTTTTCTACTGATTTTATATATTAAACAAGTTATTTTAAACAGTAAAGGCTGAACAAAATCTCAGATTTCCTTAATCAACCCGAATATCGTCAAATACCGACTTTTATGCGATTTAGGCGCATAGTATGGTTTAAAACAATATTAGGCACCTAAAGCTTGATACCTACTGATGTTAAGAATAAAATTTTATACTTTAACAGTAAATAAGAGTTTTGAACTCAGATTTCCAAAATTAACCCATAAAGCATATGTGAAATGACCAAAATGCCCCTACGGTGCATAGTTTGGCCATAAATGATAAATTTCACATATGTGAGATATCTTGTTGATATAACTTGATAAAACAAATATTTTTTTTACTGATTATTTAGACCAGAAACTCAGATTATTATTTAACCTCTATTATAAACATTAAAATGACCAAAATACCCCTACGGGGCATAAATTGGTTTTAAATTCGTTTTGGGCATCCTACTGATATCACAACATATTTAAGGCATATCAACTTGTGAAACATGTTCATGACTCATTGGTTACCCGTTATGCATCTTTCGCGTTCGGTACGGTTTATGTAACTAGTTTGCATAAATTAACCGAAACGGGTCAAACCTTATCATTTTCACTTCAAAATTCAGAATGTGTTTAGTTTACCCATATTATACAAGTCCCCATACTTGTCGGGTCTAAATCACACTCTAATCCGGTCTTCGCTTAATCTTGCGTTTTGAACCGTAAACTTTTCCTTAAAACTAACCGGTCTAAGTTACAACTTAAATAAGACCCGTTAGGAATCTAATAGGTTAAACCTTCGTTCCAGATTGAGAGCCCCAGTAGAGGTACTTGTGCTTGCTGATTAGTATATACGGCTGAGTATAAATTTCATTTTAAGCTCAGGTAAATACTTTTAACTTATTTTCCGTTTTAATAAAAATACCGATTGGGATACGGTATTATAAAAATACCGATTGGTCGGGTGTAGAAACCTTTTAATCGGAGATGATTAAATTGCATAATCCTGTTTTAATAAGTATTGCTTGATAACAAATAACATTGGGGGTTAATGGCCGTGTCCTGGATATCCTTGGCTCATTTAAAAAGTATAAATGGCCACAACTTAAGCACAAGGTGTAGGCATAACACCTCCTGTTACGTATGTAAAAGATATACTCACTCGTGAGGTAACTTCTTGTGAGTTATATTTGTGGTGTGTCGATTAATCTTGATCGGTTTGTTTAATCACCGGCCCTAAATGTTGGACAAACATGTAAATCTGATACGAGATTGTTATTAATATAATTGTCCCAAGATATAAAAGAATATTTGTGCCTTGTGCATTTAAATTAATTTTCATAAAGATTTTCAAAAGAGTCAGTTAATTGTATTTACCAGTGTAAACTGATGTATTTTCCAAAAAGGTTAAGGGACAGGTGCTATACGTAAATTGGCTGGGAGCTCAGGGCGTTAATAAGGAATCTTGCAAGTTCTAAACGTCTAAAGTCTGTTGAACAGTGTTTATATTTCTGTTTTAAGATTCGCATGTGGATCCATCTTACAATCCGTTTGTAATATTTGATGTTACTTTTGAATCGGTTTGTAATATATTTAATTTAGACTTCCGACGAACCCAATACTAACATACGCTGAGAAAGAAGATATCTGAGCGAAGATACAGGCTAGGCACACACACCATAACCTTCGAGCCGATCTGACAGAGCACTTATGGTTTTATCGTGAACAAGGAGGAGTCGACACAGACGACGGGTAGTTTTCTATTTTTTTTTAATGAAATTATGTAGTGTTTTTATTTTTTTAATGAATATATGTAGTGTTTTTATTTTTTTTAATGAAATTATGTTTTTTTTTATTTTCTAGTTAAAAAAATATTTAAATAAATAAATAATTAGGTAATCATGACATGGGGCTCCACCCACACCCTGCAATTTAAAGGGGGCATGATAAAGCCCCTGGGTGACATGGCGCTGACGTGGAGCTTAGGTGGCATGATAAAGCCCTATGGGGCCTCCAACCACACCCTATAGCCTTACAACAAAACAACAACCATCGACCTAATCATCATTATTCAGCGGCCTAAAGCCCCTAAAATATAGCTGCAATTATCGTTTCCACTTCCTATCGCAACCTACTTCAATTTCTAGGCTATCGGTTATCACTAGACGAACAGTAACCGTGATCACCCATGGCGGTGAGTCCATCGGGATTGGAGGAGTGTCTATGGGTGAAATTAGGGCCCCCCACTTCGCAGTTCGCTTAGGGTCTCAAAACGACCCTGTTGTAAACATAGTGTATTTTTGCAATTGTTTATTAAATGTATAGCATTTTTTACTACTACTAGGTCTTTAATTTAACAGCAACACAAAGAAGCTTAAATAATCAAATTCGTAATTAATAAATAACTGATTTTTTTAAGTTAACCTCATAATCACAATTATTGATCGATGTCGTTTGCACTTTGAATTATATATAAAAATACAACTATAAAGAAAGCGACAAGCATTGCATGTTCTCTATAATTTGGTTTCCTAATTATTGGCACATGAGTTTGGGGTAAATTTCGACTTTATTCTTTGTGTGGATCAATTATATTATAAGAAAAGGAGAAACTAAATGAATTATATGATTTTGTTCTATTATTAAGTTGATTTTATAAGGAACAAAATAAGTATAAATATTATGCGAATATGAAAGAGCCATCGTATGCCTGTAGGGGCGTGGTGCGTCGCATGGTCCAAGATCTTAATAGTATCGCAGCCGTGGCCCGATGGGGACCTTTCGTTTTTATAAGCTATAAATCTAATATAATTAATATATTATTATTTTATGAATGAAACATTGGTTAAAAATAAAATCCATACTGTAACTCGTTGATTGTTTTTGAGAAAAAGAACATAGTTTCACATAAATTCTATTTAGAATAAACTACCAAAATGGTATCTGAGTTTGGTCACGCTTGTCACTTTAGTCAAAAACTCAAACATTTTGAATCTGGGTACCTGTGGTTTCAATTTTGTTGCCATTTTTATCCAAAAACAAAATCTTGTCAGATTTTTCAGTTAACATTCAGTTTTTTTGTCTTTTTCCTCTCTTTTAATGAAGGGCAAAATGGTCAGATTTTTTTAATTTGTTATAATAAAACGTTAAAATATCATTTTGTCTTTCATCAAAAGGGAGGAAAAAGACAAAAAACTTGGATGTTAACTGAAAAATCTGACCAGATTTTGATTTTGGATGAAAATGGAAACAAAATTGAAACAACAGAGGCCCAGATTCAAAAGGTTTGAGTGTTGGACTAAAGTGGAAAAAGTGAACAAACCTCAAGAACCATTTTAACTGTTTATTGAGTTTTTCAATACTTAAGTATTAAACATTTTATATTATAAAACTGAGAATACATTTTATTTAATTCTAGAATAACATGCTATAAAAATATTTAAAAACAAAAAGTTTTAATGAAAATATATTGTCGATGCAATTTGATTTTAAGGATGCGTCTAACCCTGTCACAACAATGCGACTATATTGTAAAATTACAGCAGATTGTTTATACCGATTATAACAGAATGTTTAAACACATAACAACGTTGTGTTAAACTACACTTAAACTCATATTTAATTTAAAGGACACATATGCCTCAATTACATAAACAAGTAGGAAGGCTTGGGTTCTTCAATGGAGACCCAAGTTCAATTTCTAGTTGTGTCATTTTGATAGATTAGATAGAGATTGATCGATAAAGACTAGACTCCTTGTGGAGATGTCAAGTTTTATCCTGAGCCACCCGGTTTTTGTCCCACCGTGTGTTACACCAGAGTATGTTTAGCTCTTGTGGTGGCACAACGTGGACACCCAAGCCAAACTCTGAAGCCAGCGTGAACATGGTTAAGACAACATAATTTGACCAGTGTACGACAACGGAACCCTCTAATTTAAGGAATGCGGTGACTTAACACAAGAAAATCGTCGTTAAAAAAAGATAAACAAGTAAAATAAAAATCACTTTTTACAACATGGGAATTTGGTTTTGGATTCTGGACTGCTATAGAACAAGAAAACAATATAATAATTAACAAAAAGAGAAAGCATTTGCCTTTGCCACCTAATCACCTATGATAGTATGACCTAACCCTCCGTCAGTTCTTCTAATACGAAATTATTTCGTCAAACACTGCCACGTCACCAGAACATACGAATCAGAATGTGACAAGTCAGCTTTTTCCCCAACACGTACGGACATTTCAAATAACACCCCGAATTTTTTCTCCAATTTTCTCATAATTTAATATTATATTTTTCACTCGTCGTGTATATATATTACACACAGAGGTGAGATCCCATACATGCAGAATTTCAGATCGCTATATACAATTTATTATCTCTCTCCTCTGTTTCTCTCTCTAACTTTCAATTAATCGTTCACCGGAGAAACTAAACCCTAGAACTCTCATGGCGCCGGCGTGCGGCGTTTCTGCACCGTCCGATCGAGTTCCGGTGATGATTCCGGTACAACCGGCGGTGATGCCGGAAGCCTACGCAAAGGACGCAATCATCTCGTGGTTCCGAGGCGAGTTTGCGGCAGCGAACGCGATTATCGACGCTCTGTGCGGTCATCTGTCGCAATTAGACGACGGAAAACGTGATTACGAGTCGGTTTTCGCCGCCGTACACCGTCGCAGGCTGAACTGGATCCCGATTCTTCAGATGCAGAAGTATTTTTCGATCGCTGACGTCACTCACGAGCTCCAGAAGGTGATTCAGGAGAAGAGTCAGAAGACGAGACCTGGAAACGTTGAGAAAAGTCAGAAAAGTGAAGATGTTGTTGTTGTTGTTGATTCTTCGCCGGTGAATGAGAAAACGGTTGAAGTTTCGGTTGAGTGTAATGGAAATGATGATGTTCACGTTGTTGATGTTGATTTTGTTAGAGATGATTCACCGATCAGTGAGATTACAGATTCAGGTATTCATCTGGAACTATGTGTTCATAATTTTTATACGATTTGTAATGTAAACTGTGTGATTGTTTAGATCTGTTTGCCCTGTTTCTCATGCTACACATGATTTTTGTTATAGTTTATCATATTTTTTTAATTTTTAAAAGTTTATAGATGTGTTTCACTGTTTCTTCACGGAAATGATATGCATATATGCACATAACACGGACGCCTTGTAACTTCATTGATTATTTCAATTTAATATTTGTTTACAGCAACTAGGATAGATGACTAGATTCCTCTGTTTTTTTCTTTGGAGTTTCTTTCATTGAGCTGTGCATTTTCAATCTATTATATTCCAGATTTTCATGTTCATGTTCTTAAATAATTTTTATTTTTTAATTTCATCGAGTATTTCGTGTTGAATATAACTCATATTTTAGTCAAAATATTCTGCTAGAAATATTATCTCTGGCATATATTTTTCCTTTTTTTTTTTATCATAATAATCGAGCAACAAAAAAAAGAAACAAATCCACATGGTTTAATATTAAATAATTAATTATGAGTTTTTAAGTTTTTGACATATATATTGTATTGATTTTGATTCCTTTTTCGTGATTATGGGATTTCATATTATGGTGAAGCCTGCAAGTTAGATCCGTTTTAATGGACGTCAGCACATGCGTCTTGTTTTTTGGGTGGTACTGATGGAATTTGGTGATAGATGCTCATCCCTAGGTGATGCCGATTCCATTGTTAAATCCCCTTGCGTTGTGAATTTTTGAATGGACCAAGTACCTTCTGCACTATTGATGGCCTAGAATGTTCCTAAAAAAGGAATAACATTTGTTTCCCACGTAACTTTTACTAAATTTTTAGCCTATGTTTCTACTTTAAACCTTTTTTTCCTGACTAAAAAACCTTTAATTTTCAATATTCTTTTAGTAAATGTTGGAATTTAATGATTTAAATGAAAAAAAAATATACGAACACAGTTACTGTTTAGTGATTTTCTTTTTAAATTTAACCTAAAATAGAAGGTAACTGTAATAAAGAAAAAAAGTCAGTTAAATCCTACTCAAGTTTCATAATTGTTATATTT
Organism: Helianthus tuberosus; assembly: GCA_030545235.1. Classification (NCBI taxonomy): domain Eukaryota; kingdom Viridiplantae; phylum Streptophyta; class Magnoliopsida; order Asterales; family Asteraceae; genus Helianthus; species Helianthus tuberosus. The sequence goes on along the minus strand of JARYGA010059759.1, from coordinate 65,818 downwards.
AGGTCATTAACTTTATGCAGTCATAAAAGTTTGATAACGATGGAAACGATATTGAAAGTTTGTGATTTTTATAGTCTGAAAAAAGTATGAATTTACTTTGTTGGTGTACCAAAGTATAATGGTTGAAACTTGGTTTCTATTTCCTGATTTTATCAATTGGTTTTTTTAACTAGTTATCAATATTATGATATGATTAATTGATTATGTAATTAATAAGATAGGAATGTATCATGGTTGAAATGAAAATATAGTTTAAAATATACATGTAGAATATATTAGTTTCATGTAAATATTGAAGATCACTGAAATATGAATATAAACATATTTTTTACTGCAGGATCTCAAGAAGTTCAACTAGTGCAAGAAAACAACGATGTATGCTCAAATCAAGAAGAATATTGGGAGGCTAGGCGTGCTCAGATCAAGATGACAAAAGGGTTCGTAGCCAAGGAGTCTGTAAAAGGACATATGGCGAGTTCTTTTTTATTATTTGCATTATAGTCTAAACATAATTCGTGAGCCACGAAAACAGTTATATTGATATTGAATTTTGACCAACAGGTGAATGTTGTAAGAGGTTTAAAGGTTTATGAAGACATACTTGATGATTCAGAGCTGTCTAACCTATATGAGTATGTGAATGAACTACGAGTCGCCGGTCAGAATGGTGAACTCTCAGGTGGACCCCGAATCGATTCGTGATGCTTTTATAGTTAATCTAGTTCTTTCCCTTTGGGACTGAAGTTTTGAGATAGTAAGGGATTGAACAGGTTTGGCAGTTATTGCATTTCCTTTATAATTATCTTATAACTGCACTCTCAATCATAGGATCCAAAAGAATTTCTAAACAGCAGAACATTATATAATCTGATACAAATAATATTGTTACATTTTTCTTCTTCTTCTTAAACTAGAGTATTGGTTCTTAATTTTGTTCAACTATGATTAGGTGAGACGTTTATCAAGTACAACCAACAGTCGAAAGCAATTAAGAGAGAACTCATTCAATTTGGAGCTCCTATTTTTGGTCAAGTAAAAGATGATGCTATAACTAGATCCCAAGATGGTAAGCATCCTCAATAAGTCACGTTTTATATCAATGATCGCGTATTAGGTGTATTCGGCCATTTTAACTAATTATCGATATGCGTATAGGCCAAATCGAGCCAATCCCAGCTCCTCTTGAAGATGTCATTGACCATCTGATTCAGTTTCATCTGATTTCTGAAAACAGAAGACCAAACAGCTGCATCATAAGCTTTTTCGATGAGGTATTAATTTTTTACTGTAATGTCCTTAGTTAACATGTGTGTTTAATGTTCATACAGTTTACGATATTTTTTTATATAATGCAGGGGGAGTTTTCACAGCCTTTCCTGAAACCACCTCATCTGGAACAACCAATCTCCACTCTGCTTCTTTCTGAATCAACAATGGCGTTTGGGCGCACTTTAGTATGCGATAATGATGGAAACTACAAAGGACCACTCATGCTTTCCCTAAATAAAGGGTAAAGCTTATTTTGATCATGAAATGTTACATGTTTAAGTTTCATATATCAGTTACTGATATTAAGTTTTGTAATTAAACAGATCACTTTTAGTGATGAGAGGAAACAGCGCCGACATGGCACGCCACGTCACTTGTCAATCTCCAACTAAAAGAATCAGTGTCACATTCTTTAAAGTCCGGATGGACGACACCTGTGAAAACAAAGTCATGACAGTCTGGCAACCGAATGTACCCGCACCAAATGGAACAGTTAAACTTAAACCCTCTGATACAACGGGTGTGGCCCCTAAATGGGGCACTCTTCGTGCACCACAATTGCTTATGTTAGCCCCTGTTCAGCCAATGGTCATGAGCCCAAGAAGGTTACCCCGTGGTGGCACTGGTGTCTTCTTACCATGGACCGTTGGGTCAAGAAAGCCCACAAAGCATCTACCTCCTCGAGCCCAACGGGGTCGTCTTCTTGTAGCAGAAGCACATAGGGTCGAACCCACCTCTGATTTGGGCATCAGTGTTGCTTGAGAAGTCTAAGATCTGAAACCATTCTCGTTTTACCACTCGGAAGCTAGAAATTAGAGTCTACGGTCATATGATTAATTACACTTGATTTGGTTGTTTAGGTATTAATCTTTATGTTAATCATCATAGAGTTTTATAGTTAGTTAAGCTTAAAAAAATGTGTGATCATATATTCATATCTGTATTAGCATCAAAGAAGTTTTCACTACGTAATGTTTTCTATATTGTAATCTACATATGCAGTAACTAAAATAACTAACTTCACTACAAGAAGAGAGGCTAAAACACAATCGAGGTTGAGGTTAAACACGATGTTGTCACTTGCAGATACATTGCCACACATGATTCTTTTCGCGTTTCTGTTATATGTCATAGGAAAGATCGATAAACTTGATCTAACGCGCTCATTGCAAATTACCCGAAGCACTTTTTCTGTTCATTTGCTTTCGGTTCTTGTCTTTCTGGATCGAACAAGATTCATCTGTTTAGTGATCTAGATTTTGTCACTCTTCCAGTCTATTTTTAGATGAGCGATAAAGATCATACGGAGCCCACAAGTGATCAACCGTACAAGGTTTCCTCGAGTCTAGTCTCAACCATGGTTTACCTTTCCCGCTCCAATGAAGCAGGCTAATCGGACCAGGGTGCAAACTCCTGCATTTTCCTTGAATGTTGTCACCGCCTAACCCATGTTGGTTCCATCTATGATCAATTCCTTTAATGTTTCCAGCAAAAACAAGCAAAAATGGTGGCAATGAACCCAAGTGATATATCCTTTTTTGCTTTTGCACTGCCATCCATTCTTCTACTTTGTATGAATACCCACCTTCCCTCCATTTATGAACATCTACAACCATCACCCCTGTGTTAAAATAACACGGTTTTCGACCCCTGAATGTTTTCGATAAATTACGGTCCATCCAGAAACCATTCGTGAAGTACCGCTTGAAGTTTGCCTTACAATACTCAGGTGCAGCGAGTACCTTGCTTTCCAAGTTAACTCTCCACAACTTCCTAATGTCATCAACCATCACAATGTCCGAGTCTAGATAGATCACACGGTTGACATTCTTCGGTAACATGTCCGCAAGGTAGACTCGCGCATAGTTCAATGGCTGGTCAAGCGCGTGACGGATGGATTTGGAGATCTTCCCACAAACCTTTTTCGAGTCAAATTTATATATCTTAAACCTAAGGTATGGGAATGTTGTTTTGATGGTGGTGTAGATTTCTTCGTCGCAATGGGACCACAGGAAATGAAAATATACATTTTCGGGACAAAACGAGTGTTGTAAAATGGATAACACGGCTGCCATGGTCCCGCGGAGGTAGTTCGAGTCAAGAGTCATTGCTACATGAACAATGTCATTGGTGCACTCATCCCCATTGTGAAACACGGGTGCTTCGCGAAAGAGGGGAAGAGGTTTGGACGGTTTTCGGATGAAGCTAAGGCGGACGCTGGTGGCAGCGGTGGTGGTGGCGAGGCTCGCCACGAATATCAAACTAACGGTCGAGACGAGAGACAGGAGGCCAATGAGGAGTGAGGGAGATAGAGATCTCCGAAAGGCCATCCTGTCTTTGACGTTATTATGAGATAAACAAAGACAGGATGATGATAGACAAAGTATTTAGGAGAAAAGATTTGACGCAGCCATCAAAGGCTGGTTAAGAGGATCTTTAGGAGATTCTCAAATTTATTGATATCAAGGATGCAATCAATTGTGTGGAAGACCATAATATTCGGAAATGATATATTTCTGGTTCAACCTTTCAAAGGTTTTGACTTTTTAGTCAACGTGTATTGTGTACTTTCCAAATTAAGACAATTAAAGTTTGTCGATGCAAGATTTTTAAATTTTAGATTTTGTATGACCTTCAAATATATATATGGTACAAGTGATTTTTACATGTTAACTATTCAACACATGCGTATTTTAGGAGGAAGATACATGCCTCTACCATATATATTATATTATTATATATATATATAATATTAACACAAACTCTTGATCAACAGTATGTTAAAATATAATATTTTATTTAGTTAAATATCTTTAATTCTTGAAAAGTATATTAAACTAAATATTATTAATTATTAATTATTAAATATGATAAATTAGCAACCAGTATGTTAAAATATAATATTTTATTTAGCTAAATATCTTTAATTCTTGAAAAGTATATTAAACTAAATATTATATTACCTACATATACATTTCCCAACTTGAGGAAACAGTTGCCTGGCACTTCCCTATTGAACCAACTCATTTTTAATTTAATTTTATTCACAGTTTAAAATTACGCTTTTATCATTCGTTTAAAATTATGTTTTTGCCCCCAACTTAAAATAAAATTATAATTTTGCCCCTAGCTCAAAATTACGCTTTTGCCCTCGGTTCAAAAACTCATTTTTTTGTTCTCAGTTTAAAATTACGGTTTTGCCCTCAATTTAAAATTACATTTTTGCACCCAGTTCAAAATAAAATGTTGTTTTTTCCTCTAGCTAAAAATTACGATTCTGCCCTCAGCTCAAAATAACTTTTTACCCACAGTTCAAGTATTTTCAAGTTGAGGGAATAGTGCCAGACAGCTTGTCTGACACTTTCCTATTGGACCAACCATTTTTTAATTTAATTTTATTCGCAGTTTAAAATTACGTTTTCGTCATTCGTTTAAAATTACGTTTTTGCCTCCATCTCAAAATAAAATTATACTTTTGCCCCTCAAAATTACGCTTTTGCTCTCGGTTCAAAAGCTCATTTTTTATTTTGTTCCCAGTTTAAAATTACGGTTTCGCCCTCAATTTAAAATTACGTTTTTGCCCCCAGTTCAAAATAAAATGTTGTTTTTTCCTCTAGCTAAAAATTACGATTCTGCCCTCAGCTCAAAATAATTTTTTTACCCACAGTTCAAGTATTTTTCAAGTTGAGGGAATAGTGCCAGGCAGCTTGTCTGACACTTCCTTATTGGACCAACCCTTTTTTAATTTAATTTTATTCCCAGTTTAAAATTACGCTTTCGTCCTTTGTTTAAAATTACGTTTTTGCCCCCATCTCAAAATAAAATTATACTTTTGCCCCTAGCTC
>JARYGA010059759.1:0-60504 GCA_030545235.1 Helianthus tuberosus | reverse complement strand
CTTATTTGATCAACAGGGACTAAAAGCGTCAAAAAGTGCATAAGTTTGCATTTTCACGCGTATCTTATGTTCTGAATATATCCGGACATCCAAAAATTTATGTAATCATTAAAATATTTTATTTTAGTGTTTGTCCTGATAAAATTTCCTTTCATCGTGTAAATTGGATCGTTTTTCGCGTCCGTTCGTGTTTCGTCGTAATTAGCCGAACAACTTAACAGTATGACCAAACGAACCGACATCTGAGATGTTTTTGAGCATATTTCATGTTCCCTATACTTTAACTTCATTTTAGAGCCTTGAAATGGGGTTAATGGGGTTTAAACGCATCGAAAATGGCTCAAAAGTGTTGCAGGGACCAAACCTGTCATTTATTGAAACTTTCTGGGAGCTGGTACATGGTGGCGCTGCGCCACCACTATAGGGTTTTTCCGTGGCACGACGCCACGGCCTCATCTGGGCAAAAACTTCATTTTTGAACCCAGGTTGAATTTCAGGGGCCTAAGTGTAACTTTTCCCAATACCGTGTGATGGTTTTGGACACCCCTAGTATTCCAAAACCATGTGCCTTATGTGTAAGGTCCAGATCGAAGCTCAATTATCGAGGAACGATCCTAACAGTTCTTGAAATCCTATAAATACCTACTAGTTTTGCTCTCATTTCTCACACTTGATCTAATTACTCTAAGTTGAAGCTTTATGCTTCATACCTGAGCATTCTTGATCAATATCATCCTTGCTTGGACCCCTTGTAAGTGCCCTCTTATGGCTAGTTATTTTTATTTGGCTTAAAATCCGAAAAGTCAAGCGTTTGCGATAAACACTTTGACTTTTAAACGGTCTAGCCATTGTTCGCAACGAACATGGCTACGTGATCGTAATTAGGTAGGTATTAAACCCTCAAAAGGGCACCTCCTAATTACCACGTTTGCTTAGTTAATTGTCAGGTCAAAGTAATAAAAATAAAAGTCAAGCGAGTCGATTTTTAAATAAAATTCATAACTAAAGATGTAAAGGCAATAAAATCAGTTTTGTCACTTTAATAACTTGGTAAATATAAATTGAACATGTCTAGGCATGTTCAACCCGACAATTATGAGTTTAGGCTCGGTTCGGAACCGAAAGTCGAAAAAGTAGACTTTTGCTTTGACTTTCAGTTCTGACCCGATTTAGCTTAGTTTAATTATGCCTTAGGATTCCTTTAGGACCATATTATATGTTAGTATAACCCTCCAAGGTTATACAACATGGTTCCATAGAATCCTAGTTCATTGCATGTTTCCGTTAAATGCTTAAAAGTTGACCATTATGCCCTTTTGATATTAAAACGAGATTTTTGAAAATGTGAGAGGACAAAACCTTTATTACTGATTTATAAACATGTCCTAAAAATTTGACATCAGTTTGAGGTCTAAATTAAGAGTTATGCTCGATATCGTAAATTGAAAGCTTTTTATTAATTAAACGGCATTTTCGGCATAAAGCCTATTTAAACCCAAATTTTGACACCAAACTTTCTACCCAGTGATGTAATATAATATTTAGGGATTTTTGGAAATTTTTATTAAATTTTAAACTGATCATAACCATGGTTGCAAAAGTCGTTAGGCGCTCCCTAGTCGGTCGACCGGGGAGTTGAGAGTACTCGGCCTAGGCGGAGAGTACACGGGGAGTACTCGGAGATGCCAAATTATAAAGAAATTAGTTTTCGGAAATTAAATATATGTCAAATAACATAAATTTACTAATATTTATAACAAAATACGTGAAATTAATATTAATTCTTTAATATTATAGGCATAGAAATTATGGTTCATTTTATTTTAAGTCAAACTCGGCCCGAGTTGATCTACTAGATCCGATTTTGGCTGATGTTGACCGCATTTGATCGATTCCGAGCAATTAGTCAGAGTTGAAGAAAGTCGCCTCGGCAGCCTACCTTGTAGCGACTACTCGTGGAGTACTCGGCCTTGGAGACCTTGTTTTACAACCATGATCATAACATAGAGTTCTTGCATAGACTCGGTAATTGACGATAACGCCCTTTTTGCTAATAAAATGAGTTTTATACATCCTTTGCATACCAAACCTTTTTCTACTGATTTTATATATTAAACAAGTTATTTTAAACAGTAAAGGCTGAACAAAATCTCAGATTTCCTTAATCAACCCGAATATCGTCAAATACCGACTTTTATGCGATTTAGGCGCATAGTATGGTTTAAAACAATATTAGGCACCTAAAGCTTGATACCTACTGATGTTAAGAATAAAATTTTATACTTTAACAGTAAATAAGAGTTTTGAACTCAGATTTCCAAAATTAACCCATAAAGCATATGTGAAATGACCAAAATGCCCCTACGGTGCATAGTTTGGCCATAAATGATAAATTTCACATATGTGAGATATCTTGTTGATATAACTTGATAAAACAAATATTTTTTTTACTGATTATTTAGACCAGAAACTCAGATTATTATTTAACCTCTATTATAAACATTAAAATGACCAAAATACCCCTACGGGGCATAAATTGGTTTTAAATTCGTTTTGGGCATCCTACTGATATCACAACATATTTAAGGCATATCAACTTGTGAAACATGTTCATGACTCATTGGTTACCCGTTATGCATCTTTCGCGTTCGGTACGGTTTATGTAACTAGTTTGCATAAATTAACCGAAACGGGTCAAACCTTATCATTTTCACTTCAAAATTCAGAATGTGTTTAGTTTACCCATATTATACAAGTCCCCATACTTGTCGGGTCTAAATCACACTCTAATCCGGTCTTCGCTTAATCTTGCGTTTTGAACCGTAAACTTTTCCTTAAAACTAACCGGTCTAAGTTACAACTTAAATAAGACCCGTTAGGAATCTAATAGGTTAAACCTTCGTTCCAGATTGAGAGCCCCAGTAGAGGTACTTGTGCTTGCTGATTAGTATATACGGCTGAGTATAAATTTCATTTTAAGCTCAGGTAAATACTTTTAACTTATTTTCCGTTTTAATAAAAATACCGATTGGGATACGGTATTATAAAAATACCGATTGGTCGGGTGTAGAAACCTTTTAATCGGAGATGATTAAATTGCATAATCCTGTTTTAATAAGTATTGCTTGATAACAAATAACATTGGGGGTTAATGGCCGTGTCCTGGATATCCTTGGCTCATTTAAAAAGTATAAATGGCCACAACTTAAGCACAAGGTGTAGGCATAACACCTCCTGTTACGTATGTAAAAGATATACTCACTCGTGAGGTAACTTCTTGTGAGTTATATTTGTGGTGTGTCGATTAATCTTGATCGGTTTGTTTAATCACCGGCCCTAAATGTTGGACAAACATGTAAATCTGATACGAGATTGTTATTAATATAATTGTCCCAAGATATAAAAGAATATTTGTGCCTTGTGCATTTAAATTAATTTTCATAAAGATTTTCAAAAGAGTCAGTTAATTGTATTTACCAGTGTAAACTGATGTATTTTCCAAAAAGGTTAAGGGACAGGTGCTATACGTAAATTGGCTGGGAGCTCAGGGCGTTAATAAGGAATCTTGCAAGTTCTAAACGTCTAAAGTCTGTTGAACAGTGTTTATATTTCTGTTTTAAGATTCGCATGTGGATCCATCTTACAATCCGTTTGTAATATTTGATGTTACTTTTGAATCGGTTTGTAATATATTTAATTTAGACTTCCGACGAACCCAATACTAACATACGCTGAGAAAGAAGATATCTGAGCGAAGATACAGGCTAGGCACACACACCATAACCTTCGAGCCGATCTGACAGAGCACTTATGGTTTTATCGTGAACAAGGAGGAGTCGACACAGACGACGGGTAGTTTTCTATTTTTTTTTAATGAAATTATGTAGTGTTTTTATTTTTTTAATGAATATATGTAGTGTTTTTATTTTTTTTAATGAAATTATGTTTTTTTTTATTTTCTAGTTAAAAAAATATTTAAATAAATAAATAATTAGGTAATCATGACATGGGGCTCCACCCACACCCTGCAATTTAAAGGGGGCATGATAAAGCCCCTGGGTGACATGGCGCTGACGTGGAGCTTAGGTGGCATGATAAAGCCCTATGGGGCCTCCAACCACACCCTATAGCCTTACAACAAAACAACAACCATCGACCTAATCATCATTATTCAGCGGCCTAAAGCCCCTAAAATATAGCTGCAATTATCGTTTCCACTTCCTATCGCAACCTACTTCAATTTCTAGGCTATCGGTTATCACTAGACGAACAGTAACCGTGATCACCCATGGCGGTGAGTCCATCGGGATTGGAGGAGTGTCTATGGGTGAAATTAGGGCCCCCCACTTCGCAGTTCGCTTAGGGTCTCAAAACGACCCTGTTGTAAACATAGTGTATTTTTGCAATTGTTTATTAAATGTATAGCATTTTTTACTACTACTAGGTCTTTAATTTAACAGCAACACAAAGAAGCTTAAATAATCAAATTCGTAATTAATAAATAACTGATTTTTTTAAGTTAACCTCATAATCACAATTATTGATCGATGTCGTTTGCACTTTGAATTATATATAAAAATACAACTATAAAGAAAGCGACAAGCATTGCATGTTCTCTATAATTTGGTTTCCTAATTATTGGCACATGAGTTTGGGGTAAATTTCGACTTTATTCTTTGTGTGGATCAATTATATTATAAGAAAAGGAGAAACTAAATGAATTATATGATTTTGTTCTATTATTAAGTTGATTTTATAAGGAACAAAATAAGTATAAATATTATGCGAATATGAAAGAGCCATCGTATGCCTGTAGGGGCGTGGTGCGTCGCATGGTCCAAGATCTTAATAGTATCGCAGCCGTGGCCCGATGGGGACCTTTCGTTTTTATAAGCTATAAATCTAATATAATTAATATATTATTATTTTATGAATGAAACATTGGTTAAAAATAAAATCCATACTGTAACTCGTTGATTGTTTTTGAGAAAAAGAACATAGTTTCACATAAATTCTATTTAGAATAAACTACCAAAATGGTATCTGAGTTTGGTCACGCTTGTCACTTTAGTCAAAAACTCAAACATTTTGAATCTGGGTACCTGTGGTTTCAATTTTGTTGCCATTTTTATCCAAAAACAAAATCTTGTCAGATTTTTCAGTTAACATTCAGTTTTTTTGTCTTTTTCCTCTCTTTTAATGAAGGGCAAAATGGTCAGATTTTTTTAATTTGTTATAATAAAACGTTAAAATATCATTTTGTCTTTCATCAAAAGGGAGGAAAAAGACAAAAAACTTGGATGTTAACTGAAAAATCTGACCAGATTTTGATTTTGGATGAAAATGGAAACAAAATTGAAACAACAGAGGCCCAGATTCAAAAGGTTTGAGTGTTGGACTAAAGTGGAAAAAGTGAACAAACCTCAAGAACCATTTTAACTGTTTATTGAGTTTTTCAATACTTAAGTATTAAACATTTTATATTATAAAACTGAGAATACATTTTATTTAATTCTAGAATAACATGCTATAAAAATATTTAAAAACAAAAAGTTTTAATGAAAATATATTGTCGATGCAATTTGATTTTAAGGATGCGTCTAACCCTGTCACAACAATGCGACTATATTGTAAAATTACAGCAGATTGTTTATACCGATTATAACAGAATGTTTAAACACATAACAACGTTGTGTTAAACTACACTTAAACTCATATTTAATTTAAAGGACACATATGCCTCAATTACATAAACAAGTAGGAAGGCTTGGGTTCTTCAATGGAGACCCAAGTTCAATTTCTAGTTGTGTCATTTTGATAGATTAGATAGAGATTGATCGATAAAGACTAGACTCCTTGTGGAGATGTCAAGTTTTATCCTGAGCCACCCGGTTTTTGTCCCACCGTGTGTTACACCAGAGTATGTTTAGCTCTTGTGGTGGCACAACGTGGACACCCAAGCCAAACTCTGAAGCCAGCGTGAACATGGTTAAGACAACATAATTTGACCAGTGTACGACAACGGAACCCTCTAATTTAAGGAATGCGGTGACTTAACACAAGAAAATCGTCGTTAAAAAAAGATAAACAAGTAAAATAAAAATCACTTTTTACAACATGGGAATTTGGTTTTGGATTCTGGACTGCTATAGAACAAGAAAACAATATAATAATTAACAAAAAGAGAAAGCATTTGCCTTTGCCACCTAATCACCTATGATAGTATGACCTAACCCTCCGTCAGTTCTTCTAATACGAAATTATTTCGTCAAACACTGCCACGTCACCAGAACATACGAATCAGAATGTGACAAGTCAGCTTTTTCCCCAACACGTACGGACATTTCAAATAACACCCCGAATTTTTTCTCCAATTTTCTCATAATTTAATATTATATTTTTCACTCGTCGTGTATATATATTACACACAGAGGTGAGATCCCATACATGCAGAATTTCAGATCGCTATATACAATTTATTATCTCTCTCCTCTGTTTCTCTCTCTAACTTTCAATTAATCGTTCACCGGAGAAACTAAACCCTAGAACTCTCATGGCGCCGGCGTGCGGCGTTTCTGCACCGTCCGATCGAGTTCCGGTGATGATTCCGGTACAACCGGCGGTGATGCCGGAAGCCTACGCAAAGGACGCAATCATCTCGTGGTTCCGAGGCGAGTTTGCGGCAGCGAACGCGATTATCGACGCTCTGTGCGGTCATCTGTCGCAATTAGACGACGGAAAACGTGATTACGAGTCGGTTTTCGCCGCCGTACACCGTCGCAGGCTGAACTGGATCCCGATTCTTCAGATGCAGAAGTATTTTTCGATCGCTGACGTCACTCACGAGCTCCAGAAGGTGATTCAGGAGAAGAGTCAGAAGACGAGACCTGGAAACGTTGAGAAAAGTCAGAAAAGTGAAGATGTTGTTGTTGTTGTTGATTCTTCGCCGGTGAATGAGAAAACGGTTGAAGTTTCGGTTGAGTGTAATGGAAATGATGATGTTCACGTTGTTGATGTTGATTTTGTTAGAGATGATTCACCGATCAGTGAGATTACAGATTCAGGTATTCATCTGGAACTATGTGTTCATAATTTTTATACGATTTGTAATGTAAACTGTGTGATTGTTTAGATCTGTTTGCCCTGTTTCTCATGCTACACATGATTTTTGTTATAGTTTATCATATTTTTTTAATTTTTAAAAGTTTATAGATGTGTTTCACTGTTTCTTCACGGAAATGATATGCATATATGCACATAACACGGACGCCTTGTAACTTCATTGATTATTTCAATTTAATATTTGTTTACAGCAACTAGGATAGATGACTAGATTCCTCTGTTTTTTTCTTTGGAGTTTCTTTCATTGAGCTGTGCATTTTCAATCTATTATATTCCAGATTTTCATGTTCATGTTCTTAAATAATTTTTATTTTTTAATTTCATCGAGTATTTCGTGTTGAATATAACTCATATTTTAGTCAAAATATTCTGCTAGAAATATTATCTCTGGCATATATTTTTCCTTTTTTTTTTTATCATAATAATCGAGCAACAAAAAAAAGAAACAAATCCACATGGTTTAATATTAAATAATTAATTATGAGTTTTTAAGTTTTTGACATATATATTGTATTGATTTTGATTCCTTTTTCGTGATTATGGGATTTCATATTATGGTGAAGCCTGCAAGTTAGATCCGTTTTAATGGACGTCAGCACATGCGTCTTGTTTTTTGGGTGGTACTGATGGAATTTGGTGATAGATGCTCATCCCTAGGTGATGCCGATTCCATTGTTAAATCCCCTTGCGTTGTGAATTTTTGAATGGACCAAGTACCTTCTGCACTATTGATGGCCTAGAATGTTCCTAAAAAAGGAATAACATTTGTTTCCCACGTAACTTTTACTAAATTTTTAGCCTATGTTTCTACTTTAAACCTTTTTTTCCTGACTAAAAAACCTTTAATTTTCAATATTCTTTTAGTAAATGTTGGAATTTAATGATTTAAATGAAAAAAAAATATACGAACACAGTTACTGTTTAGTGATTTTCTTTTTAAATTTAACCTAAAATAGAAGGTAACTGTAATAAAGAAAAAAAGTCAGTTAAATCCTACTCAAGTTTCATAATTGTTATATTTAGGTCATTAACTTTATGCAGTCATAAAAGTTTGATAACGATGGAAACGATATTGAAAGTTTGTGATTTTTATAGTCTGAAAAAAGTATGAATTTACTTTGTTGGTGTACCAAAGTATAATGGTTGAAACTTGGTTTCTATTTCCTGATTTTATCAATTGGTTTTTTTAACTAGTTATCAATATTATGATATGATTAATTGATTATGTAATTAATAAGATAGGAATGTATCATGGTTGAAATGAAAATATAGTTTAAAATATACATGTAGAATATATTAGTTTCATGTAAATATTGAAGATCACTGAAATATGAATATAAACATATTTTTTACTGCAGGATCTCAAGAAGTTCAACTAGTGCAAGAAAACAACGATGTATGCTCAAATCAAGAAGAATATTGGGAGGCTAGGCGTGCTCAGATCAAGATGACAAAAGGGTTCGTAGCCAAGGAGTCTGTAAAAGGACATATGGCGAGTTCTTTTTTATTATTTGCATTATAGTCTAAACATAATTCGTGAGCCACGAAAACAGTTATATTGATATTGAATTTTGACCAACAGGTGAATGTTGTAAGAGGTTTAAAGGTTTATGAAGACATACTTGATGATTCAGAGCTGTCTAACCTATATGAGTATGTGAATGAACTACGAGTCGCCGGTCAGAATGGTGAACTCTCAGGTGGACCCCGAATCGATTCGTGATGCTTTTATAGTTAATCTAGTTCTTTCCCTTTGGGACTGAAGTTTTGAGATAGTAAGGGATTGAACAGGTTTGGCAGTTATTGCATTTCCTTTATAATTATCTTATAACTGCACTCTCAATCATAGGATCCAAAAGAATTTCTAAACAGCAGAACATTATATAATCTGATACAAATAATATTGTTACATTTTTCTTCTTCTTCTTAAACTAGAGTATTGGTTCTTAATTTTGTTCAACTATGATTAGGTGAGACGTTTATCAAGTACAACCAACAGTCGAAAGCAATTAAGAGAGAACTCATTCAATTTGGAGCTCCTATTTTTGGTCAAGTAAAAGATGATGCTATAACTAGATCCCAAGATGGTAAGCATCCTCAATAAGTCACGTTTTATATCAATGATCGCGTATTAGGTGTATTCGGCCATTTTAACTAATTATCGATATGCGTATAGGCCAAATCGAGCCAATCCCAGCTCCTCTTGAAGATGTCATTGACCATCTGATTCAGTTTCATCTGATTTCTGAAAACAGAAGACCAAACAGCTGCATCATAAGCTTTTTCGATGAGGTATTAATTTTTTACTGTAATGTCCTTAGTTAACATGTGTGTTTAATGTTCATACAGTTTACGATATTTTTTTATATAATGCAGGGGGAGTTTTCACAGCCTTTCCTGAAACCACCTCATCTGGAACAACCAATCTCCACTCTGCTTCTTTCTGAATCAACAATGGCGTTTGGGCGCACTTTAGTATGCGATAATGATGGAAACTACAAAGGACCACTCATGCTTTCCCTAAATAAAGGGTAAAGCTTATTTTGATCATGAAATGTTACATGTTTAAGTTTCATATATCAGTTACTGATATTAAGTTTTGTAATTAAACAGATCACTTTTAGTGATGAGAGGAAACAGCGCCGACATGGCACGCCACGTCACTTGTCAATCTCCAACTAAAAGAATCAGTGTCACATTCTTTAAAGTCCGGATGGACGACACCTGTGAAAACAAAGTCATGACAGTCTGGCAACCGAATGTACCCGCACCAAATGGAACAGTTAAACTTAAACCCTCTGATACAACGGGTGTGGCCCCTAAATGGGGCACTCTTCGTGCACCACAATTGCTTATGTTAGCCCCTGTTCAGCCAATGGTCATGAGCCCAAGAAGGTTACCCCGTGGTGGCACTGGTGTCTTCTTACCATGGACCGTTGGGTCAAGAAAGCCCACAAAGCATCTACCTCCTCGAGCCCAACGGGGTCGTCTTCTTGTAGCAGAAGCACATAGGGTCGAACCCACCTCTGATTTGGGCATCAGTGTTGCTTGAGAAGTCTAAGATCTGAAACCATTCTCGTTTTACCACTCGGAAGCTAGAAATTAGAGTCTACGGTCATATGATTAATTACACTTGATTTGGTTGTTTAGGTATTAATCTTTATGTTAATCATCATAGAGTTTTATAGTTAGTTAAGCTTAAAAAAATGTGTGATCATATATTCATATCTGTATTAGCATCAAAGAAGTTTTCACTACGTAATGTTTTCTATATTGTAATCTACATATGCAGTAACTAAAATAACTAACTTCACTACAAGAAGAGAGGCTAAAACACAATCGAGGTTGAGGTTAAACACGATGTTGTCACTTGCAGATACATTGCCACACATGATTCTTTTCGCGTTTCTGTTATATGTCATAGGAAAGATCGATAAACTTGATCTAACGCGCTCATTGCAAATTACCCGAAGCACTTTTTCTGTTCATTTGCTTTCGGTTCTTGTCTTTCTGGATCGAACAAGATTCATCTGTTTAGTGATCTAGATTTTGTCACTCTTCCAGTCTATTTTTAGATGAGCGATAAAGATCATACGGAGCCCACAAGTGATCAACCGTACAAGGTTTCCTCGAGTCTAGTCTCAACCATGGTTTACCTTTCCCGCTCCAATGAAGCAGGCTAATCGGACCAGGGTGCAAACTCCTGCATTTTCCTTGAATGTTGTCACCGCCTAACCCATGTTGGTTCCATCTATGATCAATTCCTTTAATGTTTCCAGCAAAAACAAGCAAAAATGGTGGCAATGAACCCAAGTGATATATCCTTTTTTGCTTTTGCACTGCCATCCATTCTTCTACTTTGTATGAATACCCACCTTCCCTCCATTTATGAACATCTACAACCATCACCCCTGTGTTAAAATAACACGGTTTTCGACCCCTGAATGTTTTCGATAAATTACGGTCCATCCAGAAACCATTCGTGAAGTACCGCTTGAAGTTTGCCTTACAATACTCAGGTGCAGCGAGTACCTTGCTTTCCAAGTTAACTCTCCACAACTTCCTAATGTCATCAACCATCACAATGTCCGAGTCTAGATAGATCACACGGTTGACATTCTTCGGTAACATGTCCGCAAGGTAGACTCGCGCATAGTTCAATGGCTGGTCAAGCGCGTGACGGATGGATTTGGAGATCTTCCCACAAACCTTTTTCGAGTCAAATTTATATATCTTAAACCTAAGGTATGGGAATGTTGTTTTGATGGTGGTGTAGATTTCTTCGTCGCAATGGGACCACAGGAAATGAAAATATACATTTTCGGGACAAAACGAGTGTTGTAAAATGGATAACACGGCTGCCATGGTCCCGCGGAGGTAGTTCGAGTCAAGAGTCATTGCTACATGAACAATGTCATTGGTGCACTCATCCCCATTGTGAAACACGGGTGCTTCGCGAAAGAGGGGAAGAGGTTTGGACGGTTTTCGGATGAAGCTAAGGCGGACGCTGGTGGCAGCGGTGGTGGTGGCGAGGCTCGCCACGAATATCAAACTAACGGTCGAGACGAGAGACAGGAGGCCAATGAGGAGTGAGGGAGATAGAGATCTCCGAAAGGCCATCCTGTCTTTGACGTTATTATGAGATAAACAAAGACAGGATGATGATAGACAAAGTATTTAGGAGAAAAGATTTGACGCAGCCATCAAAGGCTGGTTAAGAGGATCTTTAGGAGATTCTCAAATTTATTGATATCAAGGATGCAATCAATTGTGTGGAAGACCATAATATTCGGAAATGATATATTTCTGGTTCAACCTTTCAAAGGTTTTGACTTTTTAGTCAACGTGTATTGTGTACTTTCCAAATTAAGACAATTAAAGTTTGTCGATGCAAGATTTTTAAATTTTAGATTTTGTATGACCTTCAAATATATATATGGTACAAGTGATTTTTACATGTTAACTATTCAACACATGCGTATTTTAGGAGGAAGATACATGCCTCTACCATATATATTATATTATTATATATATATATAATATTAACACAAACTCTTGATCAACAGTATGTTAAAATATAATATTTTATTTAGTTAAATATCTTTAATTCTTGAAAAGTATATTAAACTAAATATTATTAATTATTAATTATTAAATATGATAAATTAGCAACCAGTATGTTAAAATATAATATTTTATTTAGCTAAATATCTTTAATTCTTGAAAAGTATATTAAACTAAATATTATATTACCTACATATACATTTCCCAACTTGAGGAAACAGTTGCCTGGCACTTCCCTATTGAACCAACTCATTTTTAATTTAATTTTATTCACAGTTTAAAATTACGCTTTTATCATTCGTTTAAAATTATGTTTTTGCCCCCAACTTAAAATAAAATTATAATTTTGCCCCTAGCTCAAAATTACGCTTTTGCCCTCGGTTCAAAAACTCATTTTTTTGTTCTCAGTTTAAAATTACGGTTTTGCCCTCAATTTAAAATTACATTTTTGCACCCAGTTCAAAATAAAATGTTGTTTTTTCCTCTAGCTAAAAATTACGATTCTGCCCTCAGCTCAAAATAACTTTTTACCCACAGTTCAAGTATTTTCAAGTTGAGGGAATAGTGCCAGACAGCTTGTCTGACACTTTCCTATTGGACCAACCATTTTTTAATTTAATTTTATTCGCAGTTTAAAATTACGTTTTCGTCATTCGTTTAAAATTACGTTTTTGCCTCCATCTCAAAATAAAATTATACTTTTGCCCCTCAAAATTACGCTTTTGCTCTCGGTTCAAAAGCTCATTTTTTATTTTGTTCCCAGTTTAAAATTACGGTTTCGCCCTCAATTTAAAATTACGTTTTTGCCCCCAGTTCAAAATAAAATGTTGTTTTTTCCTCTAGCTAAAAATTACGATTCTGCCCTCAGCTCAAAATAATTTTTTTACCCACAGTTCAAGTATTTTTCAAGTTGAGGGAATAGTGCCAGGCAGCTTGTCTGACACTTCCTTATTGGACCAACCCTTTTTTAATTTAATTTTATTCCCAGTTTAAAATTACGCTTTCGTCCTTTGTTTAAAATTACGTTTTTGCCCCCATCTCAAAATAAAATTATACTTTTGCCCCTAGCTCAAAATTACGCTTTTGCCCTCGATTCAAAAACTCATTTTTTATTTTGTTCGCAGTTTAAAATTACAGTTTCGCCCTCCGTTTAAAATTACATTTTCGCCCCCAGTTCAAAATAAAATGTTGTTTTTTCCTCTAGCTCAAAATTACGATTATGCCCTCAGCTCAAAATTACGTTTTTGCCCCCTAGCTCAAAATTAAGATTGTGCTCTCAGTTTAAAATTATAATTTCGCCTCCAGTTCAAAATATAATTACGATTTTGCCCTCTATACAGACATACATGTTATGAGAGAGAAATATTCGGCTTATTGCCCCGCAACGCGGGCGGGGCAAAAACTAGTTTATATATATTAACACAAACTGTTGATGAATAGTATGTTAAAATATAATATTTTATTTAGCTAGATATCTTCAATTCTTGAAAAGTATATTAAACTAAATATTATTAATTATTAAATATGATAAATTAGCAACCAGTATGTTAAAATATAATATTTTATTTAGCTAAATATCTTTAATTCTTGAAAAGTATATTAAACTAAATATTATTAATTATTAATTATTAAATATGATAAATTAGCAATCACTTTTGGCTGTTGTATGTTGTACACTATGCATAAAAGGTGTTTTGTGTATATGTATGTTGTACGATGAGTTATGTGTGTCTACATTGTTCTTTTCATGTACAAATATGTGTCAAATGCATATGAGAACCACAAAGTCTACCATATATTTTAGTTCTTTTATTAATTTTACAATTATTAAAGTATTTTATAAGAAGAAGATGATTGATTGTTAAAATGTTGGTGAGAACTTTATTAATTTTATAAGCATATGTTTGGGTGGAGGTAGTCGTTCAATCACTTTAGGGTGTTTGAGTTACCGTCTAGCCAATAATATCATGCTATGTCAAGTCCCCATTTTGCACTCAATCACTGACAATGGTTCAAACACCTGGAGAGTAGTAAAAAAATTAAAAAAAATTGTGATTGGTTGAAAAGGGTTGGGAACCACCATTAAAACCCCCTCTCTCCTCCATCCCTCCTCTTCCTGCAGCGGTGAGTAGTCATCGATTTAACCATTCCCCGCTCACCTATTGAAGGCCGGCACCCATTCCCCGCTCGGTAACCCCCCTCCTCGATCAAACTCACCGCAACGATACCCTCCACCCTTAATGCTAAATACGAATGAATAGAGACTTTTGAATATTTTCTTTTATATTTTTATTATTCATTGCTTTATAATTGATTTTTTCGTTAAACTTGCATTTGTTAAGTTGTTAAAAAACTGAATACGTAGTTTTGCTTGATTTTTTTTCTTGACATTTTGGTATAAATTTTGTTGAAAACAGAGTTGGATTCATAATAATGTATTATTTTGTATAGTAAATTATACGAGTGTCGGTAACATTTTTGTTAAAAAAGGGAGTTGTATTAAAAACATATTCTTTTTCAGGGTAAACTATACATATATCGACACCATATTAGTACCATGACAATTTCGACTAAACAATATTGGTACCGGTATCGGTATTCATTTTTATGGTTTTCGATTGATGTAAAATACGTAACGAACCAAACCAAACCAACACTAACTGAGTTCCCGCCGCGTAGCGCGGGAGAAATACACTAGTTACAAATGGTTTTAGATTCACTCAGCATCATCATACTCAGTAAATCACACCAATAGCAGAGCTAAAATAGGGTCTGAGAAGAGTAAGATGTAGACAG
Source organism: Helianthus tuberosus (assembly GCA_030545235.1). Taxonomy (NCBI): domain Eukaryota; kingdom Viridiplantae; phylum Streptophyta; class Magnoliopsida; order Asterales; family Asteraceae; genus Helianthus; species Helianthus tuberosus. Next base: position 45,522 of record JARYGA010059759.1, on the reverse strand, counting down.
TCTTACCTCTATCCCGTAGAAATAGAGAGGCTGCTTCCAGTTAAACCCCCGACTCGAGGTTTTAGATTCACTTTTTGTAATATTTGGATACGCCACTCTTACAATTCACACTAAGGCGCCAGAGCTTGACTACATGGATACACAATTGTTATTGGTTGAAACACACTATTATAACTAGTTTAGATACACCATTATAAATGTTATTGAAGGGGTATGGTCCCAAAAACTTGTGCCGACTAATCTAGTCGCGCACAAAGTCATACCATTAGCAGACTAATTTGGTATATTTCCCAACGCAATGTCGACCAATCCGGTGCAACCAAGGCCGCGCGTGGGGTCAGGATCAAATCAAGATCAAACTTCACACTTAGCTCCTTGGATGAAAAGCCTCACTTCCTATATCCTGCGCGAGTTACACGGGATACCACCGGTGGTCACGCGGAGAACGAAAGCGCAGGTAGCCCAGGGATAAGTACCAAAGGTACAAGTGGCAGAGCGGTGGACTGATGAGCGTCCAAACAGGTTGTCCCTGATCGTCCTCCACGATCAACAATCATATAGAAGACAAGAATGTACACAAGGACGCATACGTGGCACCAATCAGCCTGCGCCGACGTCTGCTCCACGACCTCCACTTAGCCGCTGATGACAGACAAGACAACAAGGACAACGGTCAGGCCAAGTGGAACCATTCAACGTGCGCCAACTCCCTCCTCGCCTAGAAGCACTAACGGTCGTGACAGAGAAGACAAAATGGATATTCCTTGTTGTCGACTTCAGGCCCAAGGCCCATCAACCCATCTCCTTCTACACTACTCTGGCTATAAATAGTGACCTTCACTTCCATGTTTAACCATTCTGCTTCCTTGCTTTCTCACTCTTAATCACACACTTATATCCTCAAAGCATATATTTATTCTCACGCTGGAGAGTGGTTACGAGGAGAACCCCCATATTCCCCTCCTCGTAACAAGCTATATCCTCAAAGCATATACTTATTCTCACGCGGTAGAGTGGTTACGAGGAGAACCCCCTATTCCCCTCCTCGTAACGAGCTTAACGGGGTGTTTATTGTTTTGCAGGATCATGATCCCCATAGCTTGGAGTTGTTAAGAAAATTAACCTTATTTGTCGAGGCACATACCACAAACTAATCACCAGATTAGTTTGGTGTTTCTTCATTGGTGCCAACCGATTTTTACAATCATTTTCATCTTCTTTTTCTAAGCTGTTCTCTTCTCTCGATCAATGGCTGATCAGGGAATCCCTTTTCCACCCATCGGTGCACACTCTCAACTAGGTACGGTGGAGGACATCTCGCACGTCCAAAGCCTACCAACTGACGAGTTTACCGAGGGGCAGGGTACAAACGGTGACCCCAATAAGTCATTGTGCGGGACCATCAACACCAGCACCATCAAATATGTCCACGCTTCTAGGATTGCCAGAGGGATAAACTCTCGCCTCGTGGTGTTCAAAAAGTCAAGCAACTTTGAACCTCATTTACGCGCTGTTGAACGCGCAGCAAGCACCGATGAATAATCCCATAGGGGTTAGAATGATTTCATGGGTTAAAATGGCCGTTAGAATCGTAACGAGAATGTAAGTACTTAGATGATGTAACTTAGTACCTTGACGAATAATCATTCGATTATCATCAAGGGTTCGGTTATTATATGTTTTTATATATGGTATATAGTATATAGTATGATTATAGTTCAACAAGTATTACAAGAATCTCATATAAGTCATGCAAGGAGGTAGGAGGATAAACCTTCCATTTAAGACCTCTTTCGTACTTTCACCAATGCACAAGTTGTTACAAGAACAACAAGGATGGTCATGAATACAATAAAAAGAAAATGAAATGAACTAACTATTCTAGGGACAAATCATCAAGTAAGGTGGTGGATTTGAAAGTAGGAAGCCAAGGCTTCTAAATAAGCACACACATCCTACACAAATCCTGTTCCAAGAACAAGCTTGGTGGATACAACACTTGGGGGGTCAAACCCTTTCAAAAACATAAAGTTTGGAGGGATTAAACACCTCTGATTTGTATGTAACAACCTTGTTTTTAAGCACACTAATCATAGACTTGATTAGTGACATAAGGACATAGCTTTGTATGACTAGAACATAAGTTTAAGAAAGTTTTATAAGATTTTATTCAAAAACAGAAAGTTTCTTACACTTTTATCCTAAAATATGGTGATGTTCCATCTTGGTTTTCCATGGAAAACCTATGGAAACACTCCTAGAGGTGTTCCAAGTGTTAAGAAGCAAGAAGTAGTGAAGAATCATGAAAGATAGGTGAGTTTGACTCTCTTTTTCAATCTGCCTTGAATCTGAGTTTAATCTGAAAATAAGCTGCTGATTTAGAGTGTTTTGAGTGAGGTTTGAGGTGTTTGTAAAGTGGTAAGTGAGTGGGATTGATGTGTGTTTTATAGTTGAAGACGAGGGTGAGTTAGGTGGCTAATTAATGAAGAAAACACAATCATGAAGCATAAGCTCGGACGATGCAAGACCAGATCGTGACATTCTGTGGATTAGGGCTTGTGGCGTTGCGCGACCACAAAACTACATCCCCATCGCGCGACGCGACGGGTGGGTTATCCGGGATTGAGTTTGCTTTTTGACACTTAGCCCCCTAAAGTTTTTATTTGAAAGGTTTTAATGTATTTTAAGTAGAAAGGCATAGTGTGAGGGTGTATTATGTAATTTTAACACATGAACAAGCATGAATAAGTATAAATAAGTATTAAAGACGTCTGCTCATATAATGTAATATATGTGTGGGCGCTCGGGGGGGCAAAAGCAAAAGTGCACTAATTTTTAACGTTATTTTACTAATTTTGTGAAAATAACGTTAAAAAGAGGGGATCGTTAATCAGGCATCATGTGGTGGCGTTGATAGCCGAAAGACAAGGGGGTACATGCACCAATTGGCGTTTGTCTCAATTGCTGAGTGTTATGTGCCTTATGTCCAAGGCTTGATGCAAAACCACAATCGAGCCGGGGGTCTCATTGGAAGCAGCCTCTCTATTCCTACGGGGTAGAGGTAAGGCTGTCTACATCCCACCCTCCTCAGACCCTACCTTAGCTTTGCTATAGGTGGGATATACTGAGTACGATGATGATGATGATGAAACGTTCGTGAAAACGTATAAATTGCGTGTGTATGTTATGTGTTCGAAGATTTAACACGCGTTTACGAGAATCACGAATAATGTACCAATGTATAATGAAATAACAAAAAATGTACAAGTATAATGGATAAGTAAAGGTAAAAATTTGAAATAAAACGATGGATTTTATTACAATTAAAGTCTTGGATTTACGAGGATAAAACGAAATACGATTACGAAGAAACAAGCTTCCAAAAATGGATTTACAAGACAAGCTTTCTAATTTAAGAATGTTACGAAAAAGCAGGGCATTACAGTTACCCATTTTCAGGCTTTTTTAATGAAACGGTATTCCCGTTAGGCCAGATAAGTTTCCTAGTCACGCTATCTGATGGTAAGAATTCAAGAACAACTGATGTGAATTTCATGGTAATGCCGGTAAAGTCAAGACCTTATGTCTTGATCGGTAGGGAAACTCAGGGTTAAATGAATATGGTAACATCCACCCCACACTCCGCAATTGGTTTCCCAACGGTAACGGGGGTGGCAATTGTCTACTCAAAGAAAGATATCATGGCAGCTGAGGAAGTGCCACCGACAAAGGGTAGTAAGATTACCCCACCCACGAAACCAGAGAAGTGGGTCTTGAATTGCAAATACCCAGATCAAACAGTAACCATTGAACACGCAATATCGCCAAACATCCGATCATTTTTGAAGCAGCTGCTCTTCCGAAACATGGATATATTCGCCTGGATGCCTTCAGACATGACCATCATCCCACGCGACATCACGGAGCACTGCTTTAACACTTTCTCATCAGTTGAGCCAAAAGTACAAAGAAAGCGTAGCCTGGGTCGGAGAAGACCAAAGCGATGAACGAGCAAGTTTGTGAACTGCTAAAGGCCGGTATCCTGCGAGAGGTACGATATCAAACATGGGTTGCGAACCCAGTAATGGTCGAGAAGTCTACTGGAGGGTGGCGCATGTGTGTCGATTATAAAGATCTTAACAAAGCTTGCCCGAAAGATTGTTATTCTCTTCCGGAAATAGACAAGAAAATAGACTCTCTCGCACCATTTCGCTGAAAGTGCTTCTTGGATTGCTATAAGGGGTATCATCAAGTCCAAATAGCCCTAGAAGACGAAGATAAGTCTGCCTTCCGTACGGAGATTGGTGTCTTTTTGCTACACAAAGATGCCTTTTGGGCTTCGAAATGCTGGCGCAACTTACCAGCGCCAGATGGATAAAACTTTTGGTGATGATATTGGGAAACACATCGAAGTCTACATTGATGACCTGGTGATTGAAAGCCCCAAAGAAGATCAAATGTTAAAGGACATTGAGAAAACTTTCAACTCCCTACGAAGCGTAAACATGAAGCTCAACCCGAGCAAATGTTCTTTTGAGAAGGAAGAGGGCAAGTTTTTGGGTTTCATGGTCACTACGGGCGGGTTCAAGGTCAACCTAGAGAAGGTTCAGGCTATAGAAAGGATGCCATCTCCGCGCACAATCAATGAGACGCAGCGGCTAGCTGGCCATCTGGTCGCGCTCAATCGATTCTTGTCCAATCACGCCACGAAATCTTTTCCTTTCATTAGTACTCTACACAGCTGCGTGAAGAAGAACGAGTTCAAATGGACACCAGAGGCCGAGTCTACTTTTCCACAAATGAAGGAGTGTCTGATACAACTCTCTACTCTAATAGCACCAATTGAGAAGGAACCACTCATATTGTACGTGTCTGCTTCAGACAAGGCAGTTGACTCAGTCTTACTAGTGGAAAGGGAATGAATCCAGACTCCAATTTATTATATGAGCAGGATGTTAACTGATCCGGAAACGCGCTACTTAATAATGGAAAAGTTAGTTCTCGCGCTGGTACATGCTTCAAGAAGGTTGCGCAGATATTTTACCGGCCATGTAATCACTATTCTTACCAATTTCCACATTGGTAACATTCTTCAAAAGCCCGAGATCTCAAGAAGACTAGCAAAGTGGGCAATCGAGTTAGGGGGCCATAACATAGTCTACAGGTCGCGCCCAACAATTAAAGGTCAAGATCTAGCAGACTTTGTTACTGAGGTCCCTACTGACAACATACAAGAATGCGAAGCGGTTGAGATGCCCGCACAAGAAACATCGGACGAACTTTGGTTGTTGTTCACCGATGGGGTATCTAATGAAGACGGCGCAGGTGCAGGGTTACGCTTGGTCAACCCCGAAAAGCATGAGTCCACCTATGTGATCAGGTTGGATTTTAAGAATACCAACTGTTTTGGTCAAAAATTACCTAAGCAATTAAGTGATCAAATTAGTAAAGTGAGGTAGTGTGCTAGAGTTATGTGTAAAAAATATGTTAAACGAGTTAGATATGAAAACAGTTTCAGGATACGGCTCAGGATATAGAGCTGTATCTATGATCAAACAATGAGCAAAAATGTAAAGGTTGACACGTGATGTACGAGGAAAGCCCTTGATCAATCTAGATCGCCGGCATAAAACCTCGGGAGCTGACAATCGCAGCTGCCTTGTTCTTCTATTGCTTCAAATATGAGTACACAGTGCAGGATGTGGTGCGGATCGACTATGTGTTACAATGTAATTTGAATACAAGTGTTTGAGTGTGGTGTTTGCGGTGAGCTAGAGAGTAAAAGTGTTCGAGAGTGTAAGTGTAAAATTGTGTGTCTTAAACTGATCCGCCCCCATCTATTTATAGTAAAGATAATGTAACAAACTATCCTAAACTTCCGGGATCCAGCGAATATTCCCACTCGAACGTTGAGGACCAAGTCTTTCGGGTTCAACGGCTTCCTCATAACAAATACGCCCGAGTCTTGAGGAGAAGAAGTCCTGATGACCGTTAGTAACTTATAGCCATTAACCTGCACGTGTTTAATTCACTCAACCTTAGGATATCGCCCAGGATGTTAGCAATATCCCCGTCCAGTATCCTGGTCACAAATAAACAATTAAAAGCGGGATATTAGTCAGGATATGTATGCTTAGAAAATGAGCCATAACAATTGTCCCCAAATATATCGGTTGGTATACCAATCCAACGGATATATTTTAAAAACTTTATCTCGTCGACCGAGGTAATTAAAATGAAACGATGGTTGAAGTGACATTGTGCCATTTTCAATGCAATATTTACTCTTTACCCCCTATATTCAGCCTATAATTAGCTGAATCATTTCTGCTTATTTTCATCATTCTTCAAGCGATTTTCAGGTAATCACTTTTCTCTTCATCCTCTATCCTTCTTTCTTGAGTTTCTTTCTTTTAGCTTGCCCAACACCCTTGATGGCATCACGAACAAGATCTCGATCGGACGGACCGGCCTCAACCCTCGTAAGCCAAAACCTCATCCGTGATCCAGCAAAGGAAATCTGCTGCTTTAACAACGCCGACATCGCTGCTCTTAGAGATTCCGGCGCCTTCCCCACCGGAACAGTCTTTCGCCCTTTTGATCGGGAAGCCCGATCAGATGCATCATCTGACGAGTGGGTTTGTTTCTTCGCCTACCCTTTTTCTCTTGGACTCCGGTACCCATTTCCACCCTTTATCTCTCGCTTTTTTGACCTCACCGGCCTTAGCTATGCCCAGACTATGCCAATGGTCTGGCGAGTTTTGATAGTGCTGGATCAAATCAAGTCTCGTCATTTTCCTGACCTGTGTATTGAAGACCACCCTATAGCATATCGGTTGAGATCCTATGGAGATCACCGTTTTCTTCTGTTTTCTACCTCCAAGAACCCTTTGGTTCTTAAGGCCACCAAGAACGAGGATCGATGGCGACGAAAATTATTTTTCGTAAAAAGAGACTCTATTGATAAGGGTTTCGATCTGCCGGTTAAATGGTTAACCAAGGGTAGGATTTAGGGTTTTAGGAATATCCCCAATTATATCTTCAAACTATATCTCAGACTTATATCCTGATGTTTTTATGCAGCGAACTTCAGAGATTTAGTGCCTCCCAGCTCAGAATCCGAATCCAAGATCAAGGAAATCTACCGACTTCCCGCCAGTGAAAGAACTTTCCCCCTGTCTCTCACAGATTCAAGCCAGAAATCAAGCTCAGAGATGTCTGGTAAGCACATTCTCAGCAATTATACATATATTTTAAATCAATTATTTTTCAAAAATATGATGAGTTTAAGAATATCTTCCCTTGTGCAGTACCAGTTATCAACCTTGAAGGTTTCCAACTTGACGAGTTGGATAGCTACTCCAGCCTCGTACCTATCAAACAAGAATCCAAGCCAAAGTCATCTGCTACGCCAAAGCCTACCTCTTCAAGGACTGTTTCTGCTCCCAAAGCTCCTCCGGCATCCAGGACCCGGGCATCTAGCTCTCGGAAGAGAAAGGAGACGGACTCTCCAGCTGTCTCTGAGACATTTTCTCTCGAGAATCATGGGTTTAACGAAGCCACTTCATTCCTCAAGCAGGTAAAATTTTCCTTTCGATATCCTGCACATGTATGTTAATCCTTATCCTGCTTATTTTACATCGATACCTGTGTCCTTATTGATAGAGCTTGGAACGTCTTGTGCACTTGTATGAAGACGCCTGCGGGCTTAACAAGATGTTGGAGATCAAGCTGGAGAAAGCTGAAGCCACCATAGCTGATCAAGGAACCATTGCGGCTGCCAAATCCCAGCATTATGAAGACAAGTACAAGGCAATGATCCAGGAACACCAAGCTACTCTCCACAAAGCCAACGAGGATGCCCAAGCCAAACTAGATGCTGCCCTCCTTCAATACCAGCAAGATATGAGCTCATACCGGGACAGTCTCAAAGCATCCGTGGTTATCTCCCTTCTCCAAGCCAGGTTAAAGATGGCTTATGAGGCCAGGAATTTGGGTTTCGAATGCCCCTCCTGGAACATAAAGACTTGGGAAGCGAAACTAAAGGATCTCGGAGGTCATCCCGTTGCTCATCCTGCTAAGCATGCTGGTGAAGAGCCTTCTAAGGCGACAGAGGAAGTGGCCAATGCTGATGACGGTGATGCCGAGAAGAATCCTGAGGCCGATGCTGGTGCAGATGCTGGGAAGGAGGCTGTTGATCAAGAAGGTGCCGCTTCTTAAGCGGCGAAGTAGGCGATGATGGATATACGTGCCAAGGCCGGAGCCCACTTTTAAATTTCGTGGTTGTGGTTGTGTAAACAATTTACTTTTCTTGTCTTCGAACAATATATATTTCCTGCATTAGAACAATATGATGACCAAAGGTGGATGGGTCCTAGGTTTTAGGATGAAGCCCTTGGTCATCGATTAGTATAACCTGTTTTGAATGTGGTAACGGTTGTAGGTGGACAGGTCCTGTTTTGAGATAGATCCTCCAACCGTTATACAAGTATGGTAGAAACTAATTGTGCTTTTGGTGGATGGGCCTCGGTTTGAGGTGAATCCAAAAGCATAACTTTTGACATGTTAATAATATAACTACCCCTTAACTTATTTGTTGTTGCCTTACATTACTTAATGTAACTCTTAGCTTTGTAAAAATTTTGCATTGTTATCTTATGAAAATATCCTGATCAATATGCTCAGCGATATATTATAAAAACTTTTTATTAGATAGAACTTCCAAATATTCGTTCAACTTTGTAGAAAGCTTTTTAAAGAGTGAAAAACAGTCCACTTTTTCAAAACTTGTTTTGATAACACTTAAATGATCAAAGTTTCAAACCAGTATTAGTTTCAAATATTTTGAGAAGTATTTTGAAAATATATTTTGAGAATATATCCCGAGAATCGATCCTCATCAGGATGTTTAACCTTTTACCCAACCTAGTATTGTCAAAAATTCAAACGACGTTTACAAAGGAAAGATCATACCAGGAATAGGATATAACCCTATTATCAAACCTCAATCCCTTTGCAACTTTTCCAATGAAGATGTCCCCTGTGTGAGATACTTAGTGCATTAGTTCCGAGCCCTATCCTTTGAGCTTTACATCATTGCTTTAGTGGGAATGTCCCCTGTGTACAATGTCTTCAAATACTTAGAAATCTTCTGGATATCAGTTTTCATTGTATAGACAATTTTTCATGTTACAGGGGTAAAACCCAAGAATGCACTGGAGATAAATTCCTTGTATCCTGGGGAAAATCCCAAATTTTCGTGCGCTACAGGCGGGAGTGTATAAACTCCAAGACTTAGAAAGGTGAAAACCTTTAAACCTTAGAGAGTATGAAAATACCCTTTCGTGAGAGAGGGTGATCAATCCTCATATACCTTTAGGATTCAGGATATAGCCAACAGTAACGAAATTGTCAGCCACTTTTACATGGACTGGTCCCGCCACCTTGAACTATCCCTGAATAACTTGCGCTCCAGGCGGGGTGTTTAAACCCAATTCGGAAGAAAGGTGAATACCTTTAAACCTGTGAAGGGATCGGAATCCCTTATTCGTGAGAGAGGGGGCCAATCCTCTAATCTTCTGAAGTATCCTGAGTGAGCATCCTGGAGCTATATCCCGAAGCATATACTGCAAAACATCCTTACACTAAGGTGGGTGTTAGCTTGGCTAACACCCCTCCAATGCTTAAGTTAGTATTGGGTTTCAAAGAATAAATTAAACCAAACATATTTAAAAAAGATAGAATTCATACCATCCTGAGTTAGAAATTAAATTCTAAACTCACTTGAAATAAAGCTTAAGGTGTATAGCAATCCAAGATCTCGGTAGCATATCCCCTTCCATATTCTTGAGTCTATATGCTCCTTTCCCTGCTTCTGATTCAACTTCATATGGTCCTTCCCATTTTGGAGCTAACTTGCCATCGGCAGGATTAGTAGTATTCTGGAAAGCCTTTCTTAACACCCAGTCTCCAACCTTAAATCTTCTGGTCCTAATATTCTTGTTATATGCTCTGGATATTCTTTGTTGATATGCTGCCATCCTTAGCCTTGCTGCATCTCTCTTTTCATCTATAGTATCCAAATCCTGACTCAAGGCTTCAGGATTCTGTTCAAGATCACTTAGGGTAGATCTTGCAGTAGGTATTGCCATTTCCGTTGGGATCATTGCTTCTGCTCCAAATACCAAGGAAAATGGGGTTTGGCCTGTTGCATTCTTTACCGTTGTCCTATCGGCCCACAAAACAAAGGGTAATTCTTCTGCCCATCTTCCTTTTTTGGCTCCAAGCCTCTTTTTTAAGTTATTGACAATTATCTTGTTTGAGGATTCTGCTTGTCCATTCGCTTGAGGATGTACCGGAGTAGATGTTATCATTTTGATTCCCCAACTCTTGCAGAAGTCAGTAGTTCTCTTGCTTATAAACTGAGAACCATTGTCACAGATTATCTCGGCTGGTATTCCGAATCTGGTCAGGATATTTCTCTATATGAAGGATACTACTTCTTGATCCCTGACTTGGACAAATGCCTCGGCTTCAACCCATTTGGAGAAATAATCCGTCATTGCCAACATAAAAACCTTCCCTCCTGGAGCCTTTGGAAGCTTTCCCACTATATCCATACCCCGCTTCATAAATGGCCAAGGGGAAACAATAGGATATAATGGTTCAGCAGGCTGATGCAGTATGTTACTATGTCTTTGACATGCATCACATCTTCGAGCATATTCTGCGGCATCTTTTCTCATTGTTGGACAATAATATCTTGTCCTTAATACTTTTGAGAATAACGACCTGCCCCCAGTATGGTTACCACAATCCCCTTCATGTATATCCTGAAGTACTTCTTTGGCTTCAGGATCCTTCAAGCACCTCAAATACGGGCCTGCAAGAGATTTCTTGTATAAAACATTATTTATAATAGTGAATCGTGATACCTTCATCCTAAATGCCTTAGGATTTTCATTTCCAGGGATGTGTCCTTCTTTGAGATATCTCATGATTGGAGCCGTCCAGGACTTAGGATCCTCTTCAGGATATGTTGCTCCAGGATCCTGAATACCCGCTACTTCTTTATCCTGAGGATTCGTTACAGGATACAAGACATGTAATATTGGTATTTGGGTTCCTTCTGGTATCCTGATCGATGATCCCAGATTTGCTAAGGCATCTGCTTCAGCATTATCCTCTCTTGGTACCTGTTCAAGTGTAAAAACATCGAAATATCCTGCTAATTTTTTGAGAATATCGAGGTATTCGATTAATTTCTCACCCTTAACTGCATAGGATCCATTAAAATGGTTAGTAATTAACAAGGAGTCAACATATACTTGCAAATTCTTGATACTCATATTCTTAGCCAATTCTAATCCTGCAATTAAAGCTTCATATTCCGCCTCATTATTAGTAGCAGGAAATTCACACCTAATAGCATGGGGTAATATGTCCCCCTGTGGCGATTTTAGTAGTATACCTAAACCTACACCTCTTATATTGGATGCACCATCAGTATATAATGTCCAGGATCCTGAAGATTCTCCTAACTGTTGAACTTCTAGGTCTACTTCGTCCTGAATGTCACTACTGAAATCAGCCACAAAGTCAACTAAAGCCTGAGACTTTATGGCATTTCTAGGTTCGTATACTAAATTATAAGCACTCAACTTTACTGACCACTTGGCCATCCTGCTTGACATCTCTGGTTTCCTAAGCACATTTTTGACAGGATAATTCGTTTTAACATGGATTCTATGTGTCTCAAAATAATGTCTAAGCTTTGTTGATGCCATGACAAGGGCTAATATCAACTTTTCTAAATGAGAGTACCTAGTTTCAGCATCTAACAAACTTTTACTAACATAATAAACAGGATATTGTTGACCTTCATGGTCTTTTACAAGAACGACACTTATAGCATTCCCTGATACAGGGAGGTATAGGGATAGTGGTTCACCATTTTCAGGCTTCATCAATAGAGGTGCAGTTGAGAGATACCGCTTCAAATCCTGCAAGGCTGCTTCATGCTTTGCTCCCCATTCAAATTTCTTATTCTTCTTGAGGATATCATAGAATTCCTTGCATTTTTCCGAGGATCTTGAGATAAATCTATTCAAAGCTGCTACTCGGCCTGTTAACCGTTGTACTTCCTTCATATTCGAGGGTGATTTTATATCCAGGATAGCTTTGATTTGCTCTGGACTTGCTTCTATCCCCCTTTTCGTCACCATATATCCTAGAAACTTTCCTGCCCCCACTCCGAAATGGCACTTAGCAGGATTCAGCTTCATGTTGTACTGATCCAGGATATCAAATGCTCCCTTGATATCATGGAGGTGATCCTCAGCTTTTTTAGATTTTACCACCATGTCGTCAATATATACTTCCATGGTGTCCCCCAGCTTATCTTTGAACATCATGTTTACTAATCTCTGGTATGTTGCACCTGCATTTTTCAAACCGAAAGGCATGGCAGTATAGCAATATATACCTGTTGGTGTCATGAAAGCAGTATCCTCCTGATCCGAAGGCTCCATTTGAATCTGCTGAAATCCTGAGGATGCGTCCATGAACATTAACATTTCATGTCCAGCAGTAGCATCCACCATTGCATCGATATGAGGGAGAGGAAATGGGTCTTTAGGACAAGCCTTGTTCAAGTCCGTGTAGTCTACACAGACTCTCCATTTCCCGTTTTTCTTCTGTACCACAACTACGTTTGCTAGCCATCTTGGAAACTTGACTTCTCTGACCATCCTGGACTTCAACAATCTTTCAACGTCCTCTTGGATAATCGCATTCCGCTCAGGAGCGAATTTTCTTCTTTTTTGCTGAACAGGCTTGAATGATTTGTCAATTCCAAGCTTGTGAGTGATAATGTCTTTGGATATGCCTGTCATATCCTCATGCTTCCACGCAAACGTTGACATCCTGCATTTCAAAAAGTTAGTTAACTGCTCTTCAATATCCTGAGGGATATTGGTTACTACGAGCACCGAGATATCAGGATTATCCTGATCCAGGATAATTCTCTTCACATCCTATTCCGAATCCTCCAGGATATCTTGGGCCCGCATCTTTAATTGCTATGCTGTACCAGGCTTAGTTGAGGATTTCATCGAGGATGAGTAGCATTCTTTCGCTTCTTGCTGATCACTTTCAACCTTGACAACTCCCCACGGGGTAGGGATCTTGATGCATTGGTGATATGTCGATGGCACAGCCTTCATATCGTGAATCCATGGTCTTCCCAGTATGATGTTATAGCAGGATAACGAGTCCATCACACAGAAGCGTTGTATCGAGTTGACCCCTTCAACATATACCGGTAACTTTATCTCCCCTACGGTATTCCTAGCTTCTCCACTGAAACCAACGAGCACAGTGGACTTCGAAGTAATGTCCATCGGAGATACATTCATCCTCTTCAATGTTTCCAGCTGAATTATATTGACAGAACCACCGTTGTCCACCAGTATCTTGCGTACAAAATGGTTAGCCACATATAATGTTATTACCAAAGCATCATGGTGAGGATCCTGAACAATATCCCTGTCATTACTATCGAAAGTGATCACTTTATCAGTTGTGAGGGTAGTCATCCTGACTGGTCTGTATCCCCTCTCACTCTTAGCTTCCTTTGCATGTCTTTTGGCCGCCGAATACGAAGTTCCACAAATATCGGATCCTCCTGAAATAAAGTTAATTATCTTGGCATCTGCTGGGGGTGATGCTGCTCGTTCAGGATCCTTCTCGGGATCCTGACCTTTATTCTTCTTTTTTCCCAGCAAGTCCTTCAGATACCCTTTGCTTAATAGGTAACTTATTTCTTTCCTTAGAGCAATGCAATCCTCGGTCATATGTCCGAAGTCTTCGTGGAAGGCACACCATTTGGATTTATCCTTCCAATCAGCTTTCTGCTGGTTCTTTCGAGGCCACCTAGCTTTGTCCCCTAAACCCTGCATAGCATACATTAACTCAGGTATATTAACAGAAAAGCAGTATTCAGATAAGTCAGGATATTCTTCAGGATCCTCGTCTTCAACAGCATTCACTTTCTTGTTATCATTTCTGCCATATGGCTTGGAGCGATATGGCTTATATGAGGTTTCTGATTTCCTGTTAGTTGATTCATAGGTTGAGGTAGAATTCATCCTCTCCTGCATCTTCTTGTCATCTTCCAAACGGATATATCTCAAAGCCCTGTTACGAGCTTCGTCGAGATTCCTGCAGGGATTCATCACAAGATCCTGATAAAACTGAGAATCCTTTTGTAACCCCATCTTAAAAGCTTGCACAGCTGTTGCAACATCAAGATGTGGGATATCCAAGGATTCTCGACTGAATTTGTTCACATAATCCCTCAAGGATTCCTGAGGCCCTTGAGTTATCCTGTAAAGATCACTGGTTAGTTTCTCAAAACTCCGACTACAAGAAAATTGACTGTTAAATAAATTAACCAAATGAGCAAACGAAGTAATTGAGTGAGGAGGAACGTTTAACAGCCATTTTAAGGCTGATCCTGTTAGAGTAGAACCAAATCCCTTGCATAAGCATGCTTCCTTGAGCTCCGGAGGGATAGGGTTAATCTCCATTCTTTCCCTATACTGGGCAATATGCTCTTCAGGATCCGTAGTCCCATCATACAGCTTCATGTTGGGAGTCTGAAATCTTTTTGGGATTTCAGCATCACAGATAGGATATGCAAAGCAGGATATCCTGTGGCTATCTTGGGATACTTCCGGAATTGGCTGGACCACTCCAGGTACACTGGATATCATGTCCTTCAATTTCTGGAGCTCCCTGGTAAATGTTGACGTCATACCTGCATCCTGCAAAGAGCCATTGTTGTTAGTAGCAAGAATATTATTATTTGACACATTACCGTTCTGAGGATTTTGGCCATATCCTGAAGCATATCCTGAACTTCTCACAGTCGATATCCTAACCGAAGAGGGTATCTTAGGGGTATGATTCTGAGAATGGCTTGGGACTATATTCCCCCTATTATCCTCAGTGTAAACTGCGGAACTGAAGTTCAAAGCCCTGGGCTGTATAGGAGTGACAGTTTCCTCAATAGGTCTGCTCGAGCTAGCTTTTAAGAGTTGTATTTCTCTTAACAGCATTTGGTTAGTTTCCTGTTGCTGCCTCATTTGTTCCTGCACACTTCCAAATAAAGTCAAAATTTCATCGTTAGAGGCTAAAACGGGAGCAGATCCATGGACACTCCGAGTAGGGATAACATCTTGAGATTGTGAAGAAAACGGCATCCTTGGAGGAGGTGGCGGAAGCACCGAACCAGTAGTAGCAGAGGTTGTAGCAGACATAGTGGAAGAGCTCATGTTTGATCTTGAGGCCATTGTAAACAATGTGGCAAAAAGTTTTGAAAATAGAAAACCGATTAATGATTTTACAAAGATTTTTTTAGTAATAGTAGCACCACTCGCCCCACGGTGGGCGCCAAATTGTTTTGGTCAAAAATTACCTAAGCAATTAAGTGATCAAATTAGTAAAGTGAGGTAGTGTGCTAGAGTTATGTGTAAAAAATATGTTAAACGAGTTAGATATGAAAACAGTTTCAGGATACGGCTCAGGATATAGAGCTGTATCTATGATCAAACAATGAGCAAAAATGTAAAGGTTGACACGTGATGTACGAGGAAAGCCCTTGATCAATCTAGATCGCCGGCATAAAACCTCGGGAGCTGACAATCGCAGCTGCCTTGTTCTTCTATTGCTTCAAATATGAGTACACAGTGCAGGATGTGGTGCGGATCGACTATGTGTTACAATGTAATTTGAATACAAGTGTTTGAGTGTGGTGTTTGCGGTGAGCTAGAGAGTAAAAGTGTTCGAGAGTGTAAGTGTAAAATTGTGTGTCTTAAACTGATCCGCCCCCATCTATTTATAGTAAAGATAATGTAACAAACTATCCTAAACTTCCGGGATCCAGCGAATATTCCCACTCGAACGTTGAGGACCAAGTCTTTCGGGTTCAACGGCTTCCTCATAACAAATACGCCCGAGTCTTGAGGAGAAGAAGTCCTGATGACCGTTAGTAACTTACAGCCATTAACCTGCACGTGTTTAATTCACTCAACCTTAGGATATCGCCCAGGATGTTAGCAATATCCCCGTCCAGTATCCTGGTCACAAATAAACAATTAAAAGCGGGATATTAGTCAGGATATGTATGCTTAGAAAATGAGCCATAACACCAACAATAAGGCCGACTATGAGGCGTTCTTGGCAGGCCTGCGACTAGCCATCAAGATGGGCACAAAGAATTTACAAGCGCATGTAGACTCCCTATTGGTCGCCAACCAAATCAATGGGTTATACGATGCGAAGGGTGAAGTGATGGCGCTCTATCTTGAGCAGGCGAAATAGTTAATCCAACAGTTCAAATCGTTCAAGGTTGTTCAGATCAACCGCAGTGAGAACAAACCGACCGACGCGCTCAGCAAATTGGCTTCAACAGCGTTTCAACATCTTGCAAAGGATGTTCCAATTGAGGTCCTAAAAAAACCCTTCTGTCCTGTTGCGCCATGTCAGTGTTGAAATTCCAGGATCCGGCGAGTTTGACGGAGCTTCGGTCCGGAGATAACCGGTTCGGTGGATTGTTATTAAACAAGAAAGGAGTAGAAGTAGAAATCACACCGAACACGTCAATTTAATCTGGTTTCTATTAAATGTATAACAGTTACATACCCGTGAAACCACCTGGACAGCATGTCCCCTCTGGGAACCAAAAGCTTATCAAACTCAAGACCCAAGCACCTCTATATATAGGTTGCATGGCTTCGTACGAAGTTATCACGTGCCTTCGTACGAAGCTACTTGGTCTTGTGAATCCATACGAACCCCTTCATCAGTCTGTTCGTACGAAGGGACTCCCTTCGTACGAAGGTACTGTTACATCACATAACCTTTGGTTCGTCACGAATTTCATACTAATCTATACAATATTCAACACACGCTCTATCTTGCCTATTCGCACAGTGGCGGACATACGGAACATCCACCAACAGATTCCCCCTTGGCCGTCACTATCAAAACGTCTCTTTGACACTTTGAAACCTTAGAGCCGTGTTTGAATATTTTGCAATCTCAATCAACATCTTGATATCTAACAATATAGATTCCCCCTTGATTGATGATTCGGGTTTGCTTTTGACAATGTATTCCCCTTGAAATGAATCTTCAGGTCTTTGTCAGCACGGTTTCTGACCTCCTCTGATTTTCTGAACTGCAATTTTCATGAATAGTCACCAAATTGAAATTAATCATTGCAGCATCTCTGTTTCCGCTTTAGCCACATGCACATTCAGTTTTTGAGTTAACAGTTAAGCACCATCGATCGCGCATCCCGCCTGCTTGATCTTTGAAGGTACAAAAACTCAACTGGCAATTGATAGAAACTTCAATACTTCGTCGAAAAACCTCAAGTTTGTGATTACCCATAAAAACCTAAAATCCCGTACACTCAGTAATTTCCACAATCAGCAAATCTTCATCGGATAACAAATCGTCTGGTAATGTATTCCGATCTCTGAAGCATTCATCCACAATCAAATTTATCTCCTCAGACAATCTAGATCTCAGAAGCTATCATCCACGATCACATACAGATCTCTGAAGCTTTCGTCCACGATCAGATGCATCTCCTCAGAAAATCTAGATCTCGGAAGCTTTCATCCATGATCAGATTCACATTCCCGAACAATCTGAAGTCGGAACCACCCAAATACTATTGCAGCGTCACGAATTTAAAAAATGCCGTAATTTCAATATATGACATTGGAATTTTTATTCCCTCTCATTTTTGCAAATTCAGACGTCTTTACACTGAATTCCCCCTCAAACTGAGCAATTCAGTCTCTTCTCATCTATGAAAAACTCGACTATATGAAGAGTATGACACTATACGCCACCAATGTCAGTGTTTCATTGTTGCGGATTTTACATTTCGGCCCGTAAATAGTCAGATAACCCAGAATATAACAGTTCTGCACCAGTATCATGACTACCCCACTATTTTCCATAATCTGTGATCGCATCATCATATTTGATCTCAGTAGCACCAGACGATGTCTCCGAACAACCCATTTCTTGGAGACTCGGCTCATCGTCGCAATCAAATCCGATATCTTTTTGAAATGTAATATGATAAAAACACTTATATATAGGACGTACCAGTGGTGTATCCACCATGCTTTTATCACATCACACTCATCTATTTTAATTTTTTAGTTTTTATCATTTTTATGATGATAATTGCCCATCCGTACACCCATTCGTACGAACAGGCTGATCCTGGATAACTTGACAAAATTTCATCAAATGGTCCTTCGTACGAACCCGTGAGGTGGCTTCGTACGAAGTTGGGATAGTGCCTTCGTACGGACCTAGATTGCTTCGTACGAAGCTGCTCCTTCGTACGAAAGTAACTGAAACTTCTTAAGAACACTCCCAATCATATTTTTCGATCCAGAATCTTTATTTCTGTAAATTTCATGATGAAACTTTACAGGATTGTGCGCGAATCAATTTCGAACAGAATTATGTCTTCAATTTCAAATTCCATCCGTGAATTGACCTTTATTTTGACATTTATTCGATATTTAACGTCAAAACCACAAAGCATCCAAAAATCCGAAGCATAAGTGATTCAATCAACTGTTAGATCAATTGAATCGGTACCGTAGCTGATACCTATTGAGATTCCAGGATCCGGTGAGTTTGACGGAGCTTCGGTCCCGAGATAACTGGTTTGGTGGATTGTTATTGAACAAGAAAGGAGTAGAAGTAGAAATCACACCGAACACGTCAATTTAATTTGGTTTCTATTAAATGTATAATAGTTACATACCCGTGAAACCACCTGGACAGCATGTCCCCTCTGGGAACCAAAAGCTTATCAAACTCACGACCCAAGCACCTCTATATTTAGGTTGCATGGCTTCGTACGAAGCTATCAGGTGCCTTCGTACGAAGATACTTGGTCTTGTGAATCCATACGAACCCATTCATCCGTTCGTTCGTATGAAGGGACTCCCTTCGTACAAAGGTACTGTTACAACACATAACCTTTGGTTCATCACGGATTTCATACTAATCTATACAATATTCAACACACGCTCTATCTAGCCTATTCGCACAGTGGCGGACATACGGAACATACATTAACAAGTGTCATAGAAAAAGGGTCATCCTCATGGATGACACCTATCATCCAATACTTGCAGGCGGGGGTCCTTCCAGACAACAAAGCAGAAGCTTGAAAGATTCAGAACAAAGCTTTATTTTACGAAATGGACCGAGGCATCCTATACAGAAGGTCATACTTGGGTCCACTGTTGCGCTGTGTTGACTCGCAAGATGCAAATTACGTGATCAGAGAGATTCAAGAAGGAATTTGTGGGATTCATGCGTGGCCGCACATGGTGGTGGCAAAGACTATGAACGTCGGATACTATTGGCTAGGCATGCATGTGGATGCAATGAATGAGTTGTGATGTGTGCAAAATGCAACATATAAATTACATCAAATGTGGCATAAAACTAACCATTTTTTAGTACTAATGTTGGAAAAAGTATGTTTTGGTCTTCCTTTTGTATTTTCAGGATTAAATGAGTTCAAATGAACAAAAGAAGCAAAAAGGCAGCTAAATCTAACATAAATACAATAAAAGGAACAAACATGGCATGCCCGACCTCCCGACAGTATCTTCCCAAGCAAAAACAAGAGAACAGAAGACTGAACACGCCTCGTGCTCAGTGAGCACGGGGGCATGCCCAAGTGTTTGCAGAAAAGACAAAGCTGTAGAAGCTTCAATCACCCACCACGGGGGCGTGCCCGCCGGACACGGGGCCGTGGTCAACTCTAAGATTCGCAGAATCTGGGAAAATCTTGATAGTACAGATACGCTTCTGCACATGGGGTCATGCCCAGCGGACACGGGGGCGTGGTCAACTAATGCAGACAAACTACAATTAATGAAGAAAGAGAAGGAGGGTGGACACGGGGCCGTACCCAATGGACACGGGGCCGTGCCCGAGCGTCTGTTCAGGCTATAAATAGGGGTGCTTGGCTCATTTGCAAACCATCCCTTGGCACACCACCTCTTTCACACTTCACCCACACTCCACCACCACCACAACACCATCATCCACCACCATCATCCATCATAGAGTGTGTGAGTCGTCTCGGGATCCAAGATTGATCGTAAGATTTCTTGACAATCAAAGGCCATGTTTGCCTAAGTCTCTTACATCACTTGGTGAAGACAAGTGTCTAGTGTAATACTTTTTATTTTTAATCTTTTCGCACTTTTTATTTGGTTATGTATTAATGACTTTAATAACTAGTTTCTTATGTTGAAGGTGATTCTTCCTTATCGTCTGTCCGTGGTGTCTTGGCATTATTTTACTGTCTATATAAAATAAAAGATTTTCACCATTCATATCTCCACGGTCTATATGGAGGTATGTTGGCTACCTGGTCGGGGGTTAAGGGAACGGTTTGGTAAGAGTCTTGCCTTGTTCAGTGTATAGATCCTGCAAGGACCTGGGTCAAATTTAGTAGGACCTCCTTCAATACCCACCGGTATTGGATGGCGGGGGCCCAAACTCTTTGATCCCCTCATATGTAAGCTACTATTAATACTTTAACCCGGCTACTTAGGACTGTATCCCTGCTGACTCATACTACTTAGCCGAGGGTAACGTCACCTTCAAAAGAAGGGCCTACCACATTATGCATTATTAATAACTTAATTAATTATCTTTCAATAATCCGACCCTTTAGGATTGTATCCTTGCTGACTCAAACTACTGGGTTGAGGGTAACGTCACCTTCAAAAGAGGGGCCTACTACAATAACTAAGATAATCTCTTAAAAAGTGCAAAAGTGCGGAAATAATCAAAGGTTACACTATACACGAGTCGGATCCAAGTGATTCATCTTGTCTATCTGTTTTTATTTTATTTTATTTTTCAGCATTTTAGTTAGTTTTTATTTATCTAGTTTAAAACCTTTTTCTAAACTTTTTGATTTGATTAGACGTTGAGGATAAACCGGTATTAAAAGCTCTTGTGTCCTTGGACGACCTCGGTATCTTACCAACACTATACTACGCTCACGATGGGTGCACTTGCCCATATGTGTGTTTGGTGTTAGTATAATATCGTGTTTTATAAATTTAAAACTTGACTAACGTGTAAAAAGGGCTTAAATATACTTAATATATCACACCACATGCGCATCAAGTTTTTGGCGCCGTTGCCGGGGACACAAGGATTTTAAGAAAGCTTAAAATCGACGGCCTAATCAGTTTTTCAAAATCTTTTTAAAACGTGCGCAATTTTTTTACATTTTAGTTAGATTTGCATTTACAGTAACCTGAACACGGGGCTGTGCTCACTGAACACGGGGCCGTGTCCAGCCTCTGTTTCCGTTTTTATTTTTGTTTTCTGGTCTCGACTTTGTTGTGGTCTGCTGAGTGATTCTTATGGATCAATACTCAGGAGGTTCCAACTACACCTATGAGGAAGATGATTATAGGGAAAATTATTGCACTAATTGTGGTAACCCTCACTCGGTTCAATATTGTAACTTATTTCAACCATCCACTTCATACACCTACTATGAGGAGCCCAGGTACGAGCCATCAACTTCGTATACATCCTATGAAGACCAAAGGTATGAACCTTCTCCCTCATACTCATATTTTGATGAACCAAGGTATGAGCCTTCATACTCATATTTTGAGGAACCAAGATATGAGCCACCACCTTCATATGCTTACTATGAGGAACCATGGCATGAACAACCCACCTCATATGAGTATTATGAAGAACAAAATTAAGACCCTTATCCATCATATACTTACAATGAAGAACAATGGTGTGAACCACCTATTTCATATGGGTATTATGAAGAACAAAGGACCGAATATCCGGATTCAGGCTATGAAAATCCCTATCCTTACTCTATCGCCGACGTAACCGATAGGATATTAGAACACCTTAAAACTATTAAGCGCTATATAAAAGAATCTCACGCAAGGGAAGAGGAGTCCCGCGCAAGAGAAGGATTAAATAAAAAAGAGATAGTTGAAAGTGTAAAAATGGAAGAACAAATAAGTGAAAAACCAACACATGAGTTAAACAACGAAAAGGTGAGTCCATTAACGTTAAATTTCAAGAAGAGTCTAATTTTGAAGAAATTAATCTCTTGTCACCTTCTTTTGAAAATCATTTTTTAGTTCCCACTCATGCTAAGTTTTTAAAAGAGTTAAACACTAACACTAAAATTGACGAAACGGTAAGCATTAAGTTAACTAATGATCAAACCTCACTAATAAAAGAAGACCCATTTGAAATCAACATTACACCGGTTCCATGTTTTTTTCAAAATTCATTTATTAGTAATGTCACAATTGATAAAGATCTTTGTGTTAACATAATGCCCAACTACATTTTTGAAAAATTAAGTATTAGTGATTTTTCTCCACTTCAAATACCCATTTTTCTATCTAATCGAAAATTAATAAAGTCACTCGGTGTAGTTGAGGATGTCTTGGTTCAAACAAATCAAATGGTAACCCCAACCGACTTTGTCATCCTCGATGACACTCCTCTAGTGTTGGGATGACCCTTTATAAAAACCCACGAAGCTTTGAAAAACCAGAAGTACAACAATCTATCTATTCAATTAGGGGCATTTAAAAAGAGTGTCGATCTTGAGCGATTAATGAAATACCCATTCGGCAATAATGACCCCCTAATTGAAGATGAAGATGAACCACCCGATACAAGTGAAAAGATTGACCACTTTGTTGAAGAAGAGGTCAGTATTGAACAAACTTTTAAAGTTCTTGATCAAAATGAGCAACCCAATAAGGAGTCTTCTAAAGACCCACTTCTTGAGCTCAAAGAACTTCCAATAGGTTTGGAATATGCTTTTCTAGACAAAGATGGTAAATCACCTGTAATTATTTCGTCTAAATTGAGTAGTTTAGAAAAAGAAAAATTAATTAAACTTTTGAAAAAACACAAAAATGCGATCGCTTGGAAGCTTGTAGATATTAAAGGCATAAGTCCTTCCATGTGCACGCACAAAATTTTAATGAACGATGACAATAAATCGGTAATACAACCACAACGTCGAGTAAATCCAAATGTTCAAGAAGTGGTTAAAAACGAAGTCATCAAATTACTTGACGCCGGACTTATTTATCCTATCTCCGATAGCCCTTGGGTAAGTCCCGTACAAGTAGTTCCAAAGAAAGGAGGTATGACGGTAATAACTAACGAAAAGAATGAATTAATACCAACGAGAACCGTCACAGGATGGAGGGTATGTATAGATTATAGACGACTAAATGAAGCAACGAGGAAAGATCACTTTCCTTTGCCCTTCATTGATCAAATGTTAGAAAGATTATCTGGTCATAAATTTTACTGTTTCTTGGATGGTTTTGCTGGTTACTTTCAAATCCTGATAGCACCCGAAGACCAAGAAAAGACAACCTTCACATGTCCCTATGGAACTTTTACTTATCGACGCATGCCATTCGGTCTATGTAATGCCCCCGCAACCTTCCAACGTTGCATGGTAGCCATCTTCCATGACATCATAGAAAAGACAATGGAAGTCTTCATGGAGGATTTTTCTATCTTTGGGGATTCATACGAACAATTCCTCGATAACCTTGAACGAATTCTATCCCGATGTGAGGAAACTAACATCGCCCTTAACTGGGAAAAATGCCATTTCATGGTAACGGAGGGAATAGTGCTCGGTCATAAAATCTCAAGCGAAGGAATGGAGGTTGATCGAGCCAAAATAGACACTATTTCTCGATTACCACCCCATCCTCCGTTAGAGCTATCAGAAGTTTCTTAGGGCATGCCGGATTTTATAGGCGGTTTATCAAAAACTTTTCTAAAATCTCAAGGCCTCTAACAAAACTACTCGAAAAAAGATGCTCCTTTCATCTTTCACAAGAATTGCAATCAAGCATTTCTAACCCTAAAGGAAATGCTAGTCAATGCACCTATCATGATAGCACCTGATTGGAAATTACCTTTCGAAATCATGTGTGATGCAAGTGACTTTGCAGTTGGAGCTGTTTTGGGACAAAGAAAAGAAAAGCATTTTCACCCAATTTATTATTCTAGTAAAACACTTAACGATGCACAAGAAAATTACACAACAACTGAAAAAGAATTACTAGTTGTGGTATTTGCTTTTGATAAATTTCGTTCTTATCTTATTCTTTCTAAAACAATAGTCTATACAGATCATGCAGCCATTCGATATCTCTTCAATAAACAGGATGCTAAACCACGTTTGATTCGGTGGATTCTACTCCTCCAAGAATTTGATATTGAAATCAAAGACAAAAGAGGAGCAGAAAACACCGCAGCGGATCATCTTTCGTGCTTAGAAGACCCAGCTTTGGAGGCAACCAGGGACGAGCAAATCAATGAAAAATTTCCAACGGAATCTCTAGAAATTGTGGAATACAGAGAAGAACCATGGTACGCCGACTATGCTAACTACCTAGCTAGCGGTATAGTCGCAAAAGGTTGGCCACATCATCAAAGGAAGAAATTCTTTATTGATGTAAAGCATTATTTTTGGGAAGATCCTTATCTTTTCAAAATGTGTGCCGACCAACTCATCCGACGATGCGTACATGGTAGCGAAGCAAGAAGCCATTGTCATGAAGGTCCATACGGAGGACATCATGGTGCCGCTAGTACCGCACGAAAGGTATTTGATTCAGTATTTTATTGGCCAACCATTTACAAAGACGCCCAAAGTCTTGTCAAGACATGTGATGCTTGCCAAAGAACAGGTAATATTTCTTCCAAAAACGAAATGCCACAAAATGGCATTCTTGTTTGTGAAATTTTTTATGTGTGGCGACTCGACTTTATGGGACCTTTCCTACCGTCAAAAGGAAACAAATATATACTTGTGGCAGTAGATTACTTGTCTAAATGGGCCGAGGCCGAGGCACTTCCAACAAATGATGGAAGAGTCGTGGTAAGATTTCTGAAAAACTTATTCTCTCGTTTTGGAACACCTAAAGCATTAATAAGTGATAGAGGTACCCATTTTTGTAATCATCAACTTGAAAAAATCTTAACAAGATATAGGGTCTATCACAGGGTCTCAATAGCATATCACCCTAAAACAAACGGACATGCCGAAATGACTAATAGAGCTTTAAAACGAATAATTGAAAAAACCGTAGGGGTAAATAAAAAGGAATGGGCCGATAAATTAGATGATGCTTTATGGGCTTTTCGAACTGCTTATAAAACAACAATAGGTACAACCCTATATAAGCTTGTCTATGGAAAAAGCTGTCATTTGCCAGTAGAAATTGCACACAAGGCCTACTGGGCAATTAAAAATGTAAACTTAGATTTAGAATTTGCTGGTAGAAATCGATTTTATCAATTAAATGAATTAGACGAATTAAGGAATTATGCATACTCAAACTCTGAAATTTATAAGGAAAGAATGAAAAATTTGCACGACAAACACATAAAACCAAATGAATTTCGAGTAGGAGATCAAGTTCTATTGTTTAATTCACGACTTCGATTGTTTCCTGGTAAATTAAAGTCTAAGTGGTCAGGACCTTTTTCCATCACCCATATTTTCCCACACGGTGCAGTAGAAATTAAATCTCGGAATGGAATTCCATTCAAAGTCAATGGCCAATGGCTGAAGCTCTATCAAGGATTCGTTGAGGATGAAGAGGAAGAAATCTCGCTTCAAACGGTCGAAGAATGAAAGCATCAACATCATACCTGGTAAGTTACAAACAAACGGGTTGACATCCAAATCAGTAAGTCTTCTAACCAAGTTTTTGGGAAACAAGGGGCACTCACACGAGCACTTAAAAAAAAATTTAAAACTTTGCTCGGCACGGGGCCGTGTCCGCGCAATTGTCGGGATAAAACCCCTTTTCAAACAGTTTCTTCATTTCCACACGCCCCGTTTCCCCGAAAACGCTCTGGTTCAAGCGATTTTTCTGCAGAATTTCGATGTCTCCTCTACTTCTAACAACATCAAGGTATGATTCTACCATCATTAGTAGTTAGATTAGGCATTTGCATGTAGTTAAAACATCAAAAATTTGGGGAAAAATCTAGGGTTCTTGAACTTCATCCGGATCGAACCTCAAATTTTTGCATAAATCTGTTAGCATTAGTTAAGATTCATGTTATAGGAAGTAAATCCACTTGTATTGTTCATAGATTTGCCCGATTTCTCACAAAAACCCCCAAACCCTTGTTTTTTAACCGAAAAAGATAAAATTGAAGGGGTAAACGGTTTGTTTTGGGAAAAACGGCACTTGGGGTTTCATTTTCGAAGAAAACCGCCCCTACTGGACCAAAAATTTTCAAGTTTTTGGGACCGGGTCCGCTGAACATGGGCGTGTCCAGTTATTTCCTGACCAACATGGGGCGTGTCCGCTGAACATGGGGTCGTGTTCAACCGACTGTTTTTAGTTTCCTTCGAAAAGTTCATTGTTTCGTGCTAATTGTTTGGTGTATTCTTTCAGATTTCCAAGAAATTCACAAGGTTTAATGCAAATGAGCTGGATGCTAAGGCAAGATATGATGTGCTTCGAACCAGACTGGAAGAATACCCAAGACAAGTGTGCATGGATCTTTTAGCAATGGTGAACCAACTTCACCGGTTTAACAACCTCATCACCGGCCCACTAAGAGCCACCCTAACCACTCGACTTCGCTCGGTCCACGAGTATAATCTGGAATTCTATAGCACATTCGTGTTCAATTCAAGATGCGACCCATTTGATAATGATGGGGTAGAGTTCCGATGTGGTGGGACTAATTACTCGATTTCGATGGCACAGTTTGGGTCGATAGTTGGGTTGTACGCGGAGGAAGTTGCGGGTAATGAAGAGAACACCAGAGGGTTACTTGAACTATCAGAAAACAAACGCCAAGCCGCTTGGGCTCAAATAGGAGAAGGGCACTACAACCCGAGAAGCACTAACAACACTAAGTTGATGGACTCACTTTACCGTTACATCCATAGGGTCCTCACTTATTCACTTAGCCAAAGGCATGACAACAGTGGCGTTGTAGGGTTGAGAGATCTGGTGGTCCTTCATTGCATTCATACCCGCAGACACCTCGATGTTCCGTACCTCCTGCTCCGCAACATGCATTGGAACCGGCTTGTTCCTCCACCAACCCCTATCTTCTTCGGGGGCGGGAGTGGATATACCGTCTCTTCAAGCACTTCGTGAACATGCCCAGGTCTTTCTAAAAGAGCCTATGGTCGGGAAGAGTGGACATACACATCTGCCGCTCCATGAACCTGATTTATGAAGCCGAAGACGGGACAGTTAGCTTCCAAAGAGTCCAGGGGCATCACGCTCCACAGTTTCAACAACCTCCTCAGTACCAGTACCAGCCCCATGGTGATCTGGGCCAATCCTCCTCACAAAGAGACGGTTTTCCTAACTTCCAAAGTTTACATGACTTATTGCAGGAAAACCTCATGTGCACCAGGAACACCTATAACATGGCGAGCAACACGTACACCCGGGTCGGAGCAATTGAGAGAAACATATCCGACATTCAGGATGACATTGGGAACATCCGGGAGTACATGGCGGGGCACGGAGGAGGAGGTGATGATGAGGACGAGGACATGGACTAGGCGGGAGGAGTAGAGGTAGGAGCAGCTAGTTGATGATCCCACAGGTTAACCCCCTTTTCTTTTGAACAGTTTCCAGCCTGCATGCCGTGTGTTGAACAATTTACTTCCTTTAACTCTTTTTATTTTCTGCATTTTTTTTTCTTTTTAACTTTGTGATGTGGATGTTCTGAACTATGGTAATTTAGGATGCTTGTTATGGTTTGGTGTAGTGTTTATTGATAAAATAGGTACATACGAGGCTTAGAGAACTAAATGTTAGTGCTACTAAAGCCGGAGCAGGAAAAACCGAGGCCAGAAACCTGTTTTTCACCTTTGCAGATTGTCTACACGGGGTCGTGTCCAGCCGACCCGCCCCCGTGCCCATTGCCCCAGACCTGCTGTTTGTTAAAATTCTGCAGATTTTTGCCAGACACGGGGACGTGCTCAGCCAACACACCCCCGTGTCCACCTTCTGTAAGTTATCATTACTAGCACTCTGACCACGGGGTCGTGTCCATCCGACACGAGGCCGTGT
The DNA here is from genome assembly GCA_030545235.1 of Helianthus tuberosus. NCBI lineage: Eukaryota > Viridiplantae > Streptophyta > Magnoliopsida > Asterales > Asteraceae > Helianthus > Helianthus tuberosus. The sequence continues at coordinate 17,287 of JARYGA010059759.1, read as the reverse complement.
CCAGACGCCCAGTAACATAAATTTTTGCTTTTTTTTTCATAACTTTTTACACATTCAATCAACCTAAAAACTTATTTTTGGGACACATTGAGGACAATGTGTAATTTAAGTGTGGGGGGATGCTAAAACCTTGAATCTTGCAAGTCCTAATTACAAGCCTTACACAAAACTCTATTGGAACCGCTAATCACCCCAAAAAAAAATTTCAAAAATTTGTTTCATTTTTTTTACTTGTCTAGGTTTAACTTGGGAATTTCAAGTTCTAAAAAAGTTATATTTTTACAAATTTACAACCAATAGTGTCGTGATAAAAAGAACCAACATAAGAAAATTATGAAACGGCATGACAAGTTTAGTTAAAATTTGATTATATATACTTGATCACATAAAAAACCCATTCCCACAAAAAGTGAGTTTTGAGCCTTTACTGAGAATACAAATACATATCCTTAAACTAATTGCTCATTTTTCGTTTCTTGTGTGAATAGCCGCTTGGTTCTTACGACTCTAGAACTTGCCACGACGATACATTCCCGGTCCTTAACAACTTAAACCCGAGTAAGTAAATGACGGAGGCATTAGGACTAACCCTTTTTATTTCTACACCATTATTTTTCTTTTTTTTACCACCTACCCAAAATCCCCCTAGTTAACCCCTTTGAGCCTAAACCTTTTCATTTCTTAACCTAAAAACAAACACCCTTTTACCCACCAAAACCTTTTTATTTTTAACACTTTGTTTTAGTAACAAGCTTGGTTTTTCTTATGACTTTCATCAAAAAGAAATAAACAAACAAGTTTATCAAAAATAACTTTGTTTGAATAATAGCTTCATAAAAATTAAAAAAAATATATTACAAAAATAAAAAGTCTTACGAAAGCTGACGCTTTTTACGCCTTTCGCCCTTTTACTAACCACTAACCCAACCACCTACCTTTAACCCAAGCCTAACCCTACACCCAAAAGTCCTCTTGATATTTACAAAGGTGTATAGTTAAAAAGGAGGATGATTGATTGCTTGGCAAGCCTATGGTTGGAGTAAGTTCCATGCCGCTCTCGAGTGATTCACTAAAATACATCTTCGGCCGAGTGTTGAGTGATCCCCCGTGAGGTATGTGAACTTGTATATAAATGGAATTTTAAAAAGGCATGTTATGCCCCTAATAAGTAATTTATTTTATGTAACGTTTTAAATAAATCATGACGAATAGGATTGTAAATAAATAAAAATAAAACTTAATAAAGAATCTTGGAAATCCCGACACTCTATGACAAGCTCCAAAACCTTCTCTTCTACACATTCCATTTGGGAGTGTAAGCCACAAAATAAAGAGTTTTGCTTGAGGACAAGCAAAGATTCAAGTGTGGGGGTATTTGATGTGTGCAAAATGCAACATATAAATTACATCAAATGTGGCATAAAACTAACCTTTTTTTAGTATTAATGTTGGAACAAGTATGTTTTTGTCTTCCTTTTGTATTTTCAGGATTAAATGAGCTCAAATGAACAAAAGAAGCAAAAAGGCAGCTAAATCTAACATAAATACAAGAAAAGGAACAAACGTGGCATGCCCTACCTCCCAACAGCATCTTCCCAAGCAAAAACAAGAGAACAGAAGGCTGAACACGCCCCGTGCTTAGTGAGCACGGGGGCGTGCCCAAGTGTCTGCAGAAGAGACAAAGCTGTAGAAGCTTCTATCACCCACCACGGGGGCGTGCCCACTGGACACGGGGCCGTGGTCAACTCTAAGATTCGCAGAATCTGGGGAAATCTTGATAGTACAGATACGCTTCTGCACACGGGGTCGTGCCCAGCGGACACGGGGGCGTGGTCAACTAATGCAGACAAACTGCAATTAATGAAGAAAGAGAAAGAGGGTAGACACGGGGCCGTGCCCAAGCGTCTGTTCAGGCTATAAATAGGGGTGATTGGGTCATTTGCAAACCATCCCTTGGCACATCACCGCTCTCACACTTCCCACACTCCACCACCACCACAACACCATCATCCACCACCATCATCCATCATCCATCATAGAGTGTGTGAGTCGTCTCGGGATCCAAGATTGATTGTAAGAGTTCTTGACAATCAAAGGCCATGTTTGCCTAAGTCTCTTACATCACTTGGTGAAGACAAGTGTCTAGTGTAATACTTTTTATTTTTAATCTTTTCACACTTTTTATTTGGTTATGTATTAATGACTATAATAACTAGTTTCTTATGTTGAAGGTGATTCTTCCTTATCGTATGTCCGTGGTGTCTTGGCATTATTTTACTGTCTATATAAAATAAAAGATTTTCACCATTCATATCTCCACGGTCTATATGGAGATATGTTGGCTACCTGGTCGGGGGTTAAGGGAACGGTTTGGTAAGAGTCTTGCCTTGTTCAGTGTATAGATCCTGTAAGGACCTGGGTCAAATTTAGTAGGACCTCCTTCAATACCCACCGGTATTGGATGGCGGAGGCCCAAACTCTTTGATCCCCTCATATGTAAGCTACTATTAATACTTTAACCCGACTACTTAGGACTATATCCCTGCTGACTCAGACTACTTAGCCGAGGGTAATGTCACCTTCAAAAGAGGGGCCTACCACATTATGCATTAATAACTTAATTAATTATCTTTCAATAATCCGACCCTTTAGGATTGTATCCTTGCTGACTCAAACTACTGGGTTGAGGGTAACGTCACCTTCAAAAGAGGGGCCTACTACAATAACTAAGATAATCTCTTAAAAAGTGCAAAAGTGCGGAAATAATCAAAGGTTACACTATACACAAGTCGGATCCAAGTGAATCATCTTGTCTATCTGTTTTTATTTTATTTTATTTTTCAGCATTTTAGTTAGTTTTTATTTTTCTAGTTTAAAACCTTTTTCTAAACTTTTTGATTTGATTAGACGTTGAGGATAAATCGGTATTAAAAGCTCTTGTGTCCTTGGACGACCTCGGTATCTTACCAACACTATACTACGCTCACGATGGGTGCACTTGCCCATATGTGTGTTTGGTGTTAGTATAATATCGTGTTTTATAAATTTAAAACTTGGCTAACGTGTAAAAAGGGCTTAAATATACTTAAATATATATCACACCACACGCGCATCAGTTGCGTAAATGTGATGCCTGTCAAAGGCATGCATCTAAGACACTTAGGCCCAAGAATGATTTGATCCCGGTTTCAATGGCATGGCCCTTTTAGCAGTGGGGCATTGATATGGTGGGACCCTTCCCAGAATCGCCTGACGCGGTAAAGTTTATAATCATAGCCGTTGATTATTTCATAAAATGGGTGGAAGCAAAAGCATTAGCTTCAACTTCTGCAACGATTGTGCGCAAGTTCATTTGGGAGCACATCATCTGTCACTTTGGCTTACCACTCAAGATCATGATGGACAATGGCACGAACTTTGCTTCTGAAGACCTCCACAATTGGATGCAAGAGCTCAACATAGAACACACTTTCCCCTCTGTAGCGCATTCTTAAGGCAACGGTCAGGTTAAAATTGTAAACAAGAGCATTGTGGAAGGAATCAAGGCCCGGCTGGGCAAAAAAAGAAGAGCGTAGGTCGATGAGCTCCCAAGCATACTATGGGCTCATCGCACCATGCCCAAGATAAGGACACGAAGTTGGAGATAGCCAGATCATCTGCCACTTTGGCTTACCAATCAAGGACACGAAGTTGGAGATAGCCAGATCGAAGATCGATTTTAGAGAAACAAGTTGCGCCTTGAAGTTGATAAAAAAGATCATCAATGCGAGGGAGAGGATAATGGTTTTTGATAGTGAGTTTGTTAAGCTCACGATAATCGATACACATGCGAAATGAACCATCCTTCTTCTTGACGAACAAAACAGGTGTGCCCCAAGGTGAAGTACTTGAGCGTATGAAGCCTTTCTCGAGGAGTTCTTGGAGTTGACTAGATAATTCATGCATCTCAGAATGTGCAAGACGATAAGGAGCTTTAGCAACAGGAGTTGAACCAGGGATAAGGTCAATACAAAAATCGACAGATCGAGATGGAGGAGGACCGGTAAGATCTTTAGGAAAGACGTCTGAGAAATCACACACCACTGGAACATCTCTTACGCTCTTTCCCTTGCCTTTTTCTTCCACAACGTGGGCTAAAAAGGCAAAGTACTGTTTACGTAAGTACTTATTCATTTGTGTGCATGACATAAGCTTCAGTCCTCTAGAAGGTCGGTCTCCATAGACGTGCAAGGTATCACCAGATGGAAGGGGTAAATGAACATACATTTCGTGACAAGCAATTTTAGCATGGTTCTTACGAAGCCAATCCATGCCTACTATGATATCAAAGCTACCCAATTGCATGGGTATAAGGTCGATAGGGAAAACATGATCATTAAGCGTAAGAAAGCAATCATAAAGAACATAATCGACTGAGATAGACTTGCCATTGGCAACTTCGACTGAAAATGACTTATTTAGTTTAGAGCGTGCACAATTTAGCAAAGATTCAAATTCAACGGACACAAAGCTTTTGTCCCCACCAGTATCAAATAGTATCGAAGCATAAAGGTTATTAACAAGGAACGTACCATTAACGACTTCATTGTCGTTTTGCGCCTGATTAGCATTGATGTTAAAAGCTCGTCCTCGTGGAGCTTGCTGTTATACCTCTTGATTCAGCTGAGGACATTGAGGACGAAGATGCGTAGTATCCCCACACTTGTAGCAGGCTCTAACGTTGTTTGTTGGGTTAGGGGTTTTGGGGAGCTTGCTGAGCTTATGGTGTAGGGTTATTGCGATAGGTAGAGTTGGCGGGGTGATGGTAATTGCAAGTAGTACACTTGGGATGAATCCCAGTGTATGGCTTTTTGGTGTTTTCTGGTGTAGCAGGGTTTGGGTTTGCAGCAGGTACAATCGCATTGTAGCCAGGGTTTTGAAACTTTCGTTTCTTACCCTTGCTACTACTTGATTGTGCAGTGACTTGATTGACTGGTTTCAAGGAGATGGTAGGTGTGGCAACTTGTTTATCGCGAACGCTATTGTTGTTCAGGCTGGCTGCGAGACGATAGACTGCCTCGATGTTGTCAGGTTTGGTTGCTTCGATAGTGTCACGCATGCCAGAGGGTAGTCTATAAATATACTTTCTGATCATGCGATTAGTGGTTGACACTAGGTGTGGTACCATGAAACTCAACTACTTAAAACGGGTGGTGTAGGCTAGGTTGTCATCACCAATTTACTTAAGATTCCAAAACTCGTCCTCGAGTTTCTGCTGCTCGTGAGCAGGGCAGAACTCGTCCATTATTTACTGTTTAACCTCATCCCAAGGCAATGCATAAGCTGCCTCATTAGTGCGGATGTTCCTCTCGTTGGTTCACCATTCCAAAGCTCTCGCTTGGAAGACCCCAATTGCGCTTCAGGTTTTAAGGTTCTCAGGACATTCGCTATTGATGAAAGTGACTTCCATGTTGTTGATCCATTCCAACATGGTTGTTACCCCATCCTTACCAGTAAAAGGTTAAGGGTTGCAAGCTGCAAAGTGCTTGTAGTTGAATGACACAAGTTTGGGTTGCTCAACCTTTGAGTCAACAGAGTAGTTTGGAGTAGCGGTGTTGATCTCACTGATGATCTTAGGGACAGCGCGTGCTATCTAGTTGGCCATAAACGCCATCATTTTCTTTTGAATGTGATTCTTGGACTTCTTGGTTGAGCTGGAGAGTTGACGAGAAGACATCTAAAGATTCAAAACAAGGAATGGATGAGACTTGATCATAATGTTGTGTTCAGGAAAATTGTTTTCATAAATACATCACATAGCATTTTATGTTACAAATATTTCACATAGTGTCACATAGAAAATGAAAGCATCATAAATTTGATTTGTTAACGAGAGATTATTTAATGTTTTTTATTACGAGGAAAGTGCGATTCATGTCTCCAAGCTTGAAACGAAATAACGTACAACGTAAAACACATTAAAATTGAGATAGCATAAAAGAGGTTTAACATAAAACTTGGATTATAATGGAACGTAACATAAGACTATTCCAAAGTAAATCGAAGTCCTTTTCAAATTAGGGAAACGTGCTTTGGCCTAATAGACACATACTCTCGTCGAGAAGCGATTAACGGTATGTGCCCTTCCAGTTACTACACGTCCTTAATCGATTGGGAAAATCGAAACTTTAGCGAGATTGAAAATAGAAGAGTGGGACTAGTTATCAAGATATGAGTTTCACCTCTAACTCAATAACATCGTACCCTAGTGTGGTTGGTACTTATCAAAAGATAAGGGTCCACTAGATTATGAAATGGAATTTCCTTCAAGATATGGATGTCACTCCTAACATGAGGGTAAATTTCGTACGAAATACAAAGTATAGCTGAATGAAAGTCATCACGAAATGTGGGAATCACCCCTATTTTGATGAGTTATTTCGATTACGTTATAAGAGCGTCTTCAAAGCCTCCAAGTGTGTATTGTGTTAGCCTTAGGGAAGACATGTATTTTAAAGACCAAAGAGAATAGAGAGAAGCAAATAGGAGAGAATGTAAGTAGTTTTAAAGAACACATAGTGACAATAGCCCTAAACTATAGACTAGGTAAAAACATTCCTACTTTTCCTAATTCCTTATAGCTATGGCTCTGATACCAATCTGTCACACCCCAACTGATGGCGAAAACATCGGAGTGGGGCGAACAAATCATCCAAAGCATCATAACACTAATTGTGACAATATGATTAAATCAAATTTCATAAATACTAAAGCAAATACATTGTTCAAAACATAACCAATTGTATCAAACAAAACAAGATTCAAATATTGTTTATTTCTAAGGTGTGTTTCTATGTTCACCCTAGCTTGATTCTTCAATACTTCGTCTATCAACTTGCAACATGTATTAAAATAATGATAAAAAATTGTTGGCGAGTATACAAGTTTGTTACATAACATAAATAGATTTAAAAAGATTAAACGTACTCATATCCAGCTTGAATAACACATACAATTTACTAATATGCTAAAACTGTGTAAACTACATGTCAATCCAAAGTTTCCAATTTAATCGTGACTTTCCACAAGACTCAAGGGAGTTTAACATGTTTTACTTAACAATACCCGAAGAATCAAGGGCGGTGCATTAATCTTATAGCGCTATAATTGTTAAGGTAGGCTTGATCGAGGTTAATGAGCATATAGACACGAAATGTATACATAGCATACGAGGTTAACAAGTATTAAAATGTTCTCATGTTTAAATGTGGATAGAGTGTGATAATAACAAGTTTCAAGTGTTGCGTGTTTTATATAGAATACATGTTGCACCCAAAGTGTTTAAAATTAAAATAGGATCGAGTATACTCACAGTTTTGCGTAGGAATGACACGTAAACCGCGAGCGGAGTAGATGAAGTCTCGAGATTAAGCTGAAATGATTATATGAGAGTATAAGTTTACTGATGTAACAGAGTGTTGGATCAGATTGTTTGAAATATACAACTAAAACAGTTTAAAACGACATCAGTGCCTTCGTACGAAGGGGCAGTCTTCGTACGAAGGGACTGGCTCCGTATAAAGGGGGTCTCTTGTCGACTGTTTAAACGTGATATGAATTGAATTGAATTGAAAGCTTAAATAGTAAGTAAATGATTGTAACAGTAAATGAAATAATCGGGCGTGAATTTTGAGGTTAACACAGAAGTTAAAACATGTTGGTTTTGATAACAGTGTGGGTTCGTACGAAGCTACTTGTGGGTTCATACGTACGCACTTGCGTTTGTTCCAAAATGTTATAATTTTTATCTGATCTGGTTGAAAGTGTTAAGGTATTTATTTAATTCACTTAATTTAGTAAATAGGGTGTTTAATCATGACAAATATACGTTAAAACAGATCTGAAATCGAACAGAAAGACATGAAATAGAGTGGGTTCATACGAACAGGCATCGTGCCTTCGTACGAAGCCACTGTTCTTGACGAGAAATTTGTGTTCGATCTATCGAAATAGATCATTTCTTGATGGAAATTATCCCTACAACAGGCCCTTAACTATGAGATGAGTTAAGAGGCTGATGGATTCCCGATTCCACCAAGTCGTGTAATAATCAAACAAGGATTCAATTAAGTTGTAAAATCTTATGAGTTTTGATCCAATCTTGTATAAGTGATACTCCACAACAGTTTGCCTCGGCAAAACGAGTGGAAACCATCCTCAAGGTAGTTGGGATCAAAGGTATTTGAGAAAAAGTTTAAGAGTTTGTGATTACACATAAGAAATGACAAGAATCGAAATGTAACTGAAAGAGATGAAGGGGGTGTGCTTATAAAGCTTGCTGATCGCACAAAGAGTGGTTGCAAGAGGGAAATTGGCAAGTTGGAGTGAGGACCTAAGGCTCCTATTTATAGATTGGAGGGTATATTAGGGTTTCCAAGATTTTCGCTCACCCCCTTCGTACGAAGCTACTCCCTTCGTACGAAGCCACTGGGTTTGTACGAAGGGGCTTGATTTCATATATTATTTTCCAACTTTTGGTTATTTTTACGTGTTTTAATCAGTTTAACGAGTATCAAGCGTCAATGTGAAATTAAGAGTCAAGAATCAAGCATAATATATCGTTCAAAATGTGAATTTTGAGTAAAAGTTTGCACATAAGTTTAACAAGGATAACACGGACATGATTAAAATAACTTCGTTTTCATTATGATCAATAGTCTCAGATTACAATTGAATTGAAAATAGAATATAACAAGAGTACAAGTGTCTAAAATAGAAAGTACAACAAGACTTACTAAAACGGGAAATGTACAAAATGCGAAGCGTTACACAAACTATCTTTGATTTTATTCCGCACCGTCATCATCGGCTTTATCATCATCATCCATCAACTGGACTGTTTCTGGAGGCTCGAAAATAGACCTTAAGCACAAACATAATCATCATGTTTCAAGGCCTCTGTAACCAAGTCTATGACAGGCAAGGAAAGGTTATCATAGTTTTCTTCAGCCCTGAGCAATCCTTCCTCCGCCTGCTCATTAACAGAACAGTGACGGGTGCCAAAGTGTTGATGGAGTACCGATTTAACATGAGTGGCACACTCCACATACCCAGCTCGATGGCCGGCAGCTCGCGCAGCCATCGTTAGCCCAGCCACAACCTTGCCAAGCTCAGTAGCATTTAAAATCGAATTAGCAATCGATGTAAAAAAGAGAGGAATGTGAGCCAAGAGTTCAAAAAATTCAGACAGGGAAAAAGGAAAGAGTCACTTACATGCGCAACTCCATGATGTTGCATCCATCCCAAGTCAGAAATCAGAGGTTCCACTGCCGATTGCACCTCAACATAGTTTTCTTGTACCACGTTCAAGGCCGCTAGGCTAACCTTGCGCACCTCTTATCGGTATCGGCTTTAACCTTTTCAACTGCTAGGTCAATCTCCATGGACTCATTCTTCTGCTTCTCCACTTCAAAGCCATCTTGTGCCTCGCGTAGGCGGCGCTTTAGCTCTGCAATTTCAGAATCCTTACCTGCTAAATCCCTATCCTTGCTGATGATTTTTGCCGATAAGTCAATGTCACACCCCAACCGATGGCGGAATTATCGGGGCATGGCACTGAGTGAAACAGATTGTCCAGAAGTTTCCATAACAACTATCATTACCATTCAATTTAAATTAACATGTCCCATACCATGTCTCAAATAGTAAACAAATTATTACAGATAAACATCAAGACGAATATTCTGTTCCGACAACTCAAATTTAAACATAAATAGTTCGTTTATTGGTTTCTAGGACCCCTTTTTCCTAGCTTGGATTTCATCACAGCACAAAGAGCATTCTAGACCTTTCCTCGCCTCAAGTTCACAGCATGCTAAGCATGTAAACTTCCTAAGCACCTGTCACATACGTTAAAATAAAGTCAATACATAAAATGTAAAGGTGATCATACAAGTTTGATAATAGCATATAGAGTTCGAATTCGTATACGCATAACCAGCACGTACACATAGTGAAATGAAGCACGTTAGTTATCGACATAGATCCATCGATACCAATGACTGCGGGTTGACTGCCCGAGGCAGTTCGCAATACATGATTACCACCGTAATCCATGCAAGTAAAAGATCCTTAACAACCCCCGTGTGAACGGGTGCTGAGTCCAAACTATAGTACTATCGTTGCTAAGGCAGGTAGACATCATTCCATGTGTAAACATAACAAACAAGCATTCATAAGCCACGTATAACATGCATTAACGGTTAGCGTTCAAACAGTTTGAGTAGTGTGATAGTTGTAGTTTGAATATTCGTAACGTATGTAACACCCAAAAGTGCTTAAAGCAAAAAGGGATCGAGTATACTCACTGCGATTAATGGATTGAAGGGAGCACTTAGCGAGTACGGTTAGCCTGAATAGATTTGATAGCATAACGATAAGTGGCGCGTAAAACAATACAGGGTGGGAGTGGGTAGGATGGCTGGTCGTCCGGATGGTCATCCGTGCGGACAGCAATCCGTGCGAGTAGTTAATTTGGTTGGTCATCCGTGCGGACAGTTTGTCCGTGCGGATAGTTAATCCGTTTGGTTGGTCATCCGTGCGGACAGTTTGTCCGTGCGGATAGTTAATCCGTTCGGTTGGTCATCCGTGCGGACAGTTTGTCCGTGCGGATAGTTAATCCGTTCGGTTGGTCATCCGTGCGGACAGTTTGTTCGTGCGGATGACTATTCGAGTGGATTGTTTCTTCCTATGGGTGAGATGTGTTTGTGTATGATGGCTTGCCCTTTGAAGTTTTCGTTGTAGCATTTAGAAAACATTTAAGTTTCTCTATCATTCCAGTCGGTCGCGCGGACGACAATCCATCCGGATGGTAATCCGTGCGGACAACGACGTTGGTGGTGAGTAACTTGGTGAAATCCGTCCGGATGGTAGTCCGTGCGGACAACGATAATCCGTCCGGATGGTAGTCCGGTCGGACGAGCATGTTGGAGATTGTTTAAGGCCTTAGTATCTCATGATCCGAAGAGTAATCCATTCAGAGGGTCGTCCGTGCGGATTATTCATTCGTCGATACTCAACCCTTGTTTGAATGTGGGTCCCAAGTGTAGTCCGTCCGGATGGTAACTCGCCCGGATAGCCTGTCCGTGCGGACATCAGTCCGTCCGGACGGCATCTCGTTCGGGTCGTTCTGTTCGTCTACCCTTGGTCGCTTTTGTCGTTCTATCGTGATGTTTTGATTTCGTGTCGACCAATCGGAATTGCATTCTTACCCGTATGACTAAGCCGGCCAGGAATCACCCCAGCTTAGCTGGTCGGCGGCTCAGAATGGTCATTCTAGTTTAACCCGAAATCAGGTGTCTCGCGGGTAGAATCCGGATTCAGGACTAGTGCATCACTAACATTGAGCAGACGACTAGAACTGATCCGATTCTTACCGTTTTAGAGTGTGAGAGAAGGAGAAACTTGTGTTTATTTCTTTTAACTCTTTTATCTCTTGAAAAGTTCAGATTTATGCAAAGTTGTTTGTGAAATCTTGTGGAAATCGTTCAGATCTGAGTTATTCTCGGTGGAATGAGGTCAGACCTGAAGTTCATGGGAACTTCATGATGACGTCATCCTAGAATACCTCAAATCTTGATGATTTCACGGTTAATAGCTAATATTTAAAAGATAGAAAGGTATAGAAGTGTGTATAGATCAAGAAAGTACAAGATTTAAGGCGAAAACTTACCGGAATCGAGAGAAATCGAAGAAAAGGTGAAGAAAGTGTGTTGGTCGGACGTCACTTGCCAAAAGTGGAAAGTTTGGAGAGTGACCCGTGTATTTATAGGATGCTAAAAGGGGAAAGTGTCATCCGTGCGGATTGCACATCACCCGGATGGTCGGTCGGGCGGATGGCAATCCGTGCAGGTGGCACTCATTACTTCCCCAGGCGACTATCCGTGTGGATGGCCTGTCCGTGTGGATGGGCTGTCCGTGCGGATTGGCGCCTGGTTGGTGTGTTTGGTGCGACGATCTTTTACGTTTTGAGCGATTCGATAGGGTTTCCTAGTCAAATTACTTTTAGTCCCAACTACTTTGTACCTAGCGTAATCTCTTCTCCACTATCTATCATGATCATGATTCGAGTTCGAGTTTGATTGTATTCGAGTTAGATTTCGAGTTTCGATTGAGTTCGCTTGATTATCTCAACACAACATAAATAAGCATGCACAGGTAACACGTAAGGCACACACACACGTATAAACAATAAGTAAAATACATAGTTCGAGTTGCGATTCGATGTCGATTCGATTATCATAGCTTGATTATTAGTCGGTTAACTTTATCGCATTGTTACTTCCTATAGTTCACAGTCGTAGGTCGATCGAATAACGATTAACACAATTTGATTATTGTAATTAACGACACTTACTCCACATAATACAAATAAAACAAAGAAATTTCTACAAGTCAAGTTGCGCGAAATCGGTCGTTGACTTGACCTTGACTTTGACTTTCACTTATGAAAACACGGGGTGTTACAGCCTCCCTTTGTTTAGGGAATTTCGTCCCGAAATTAAGCTGAAAGCTGCTCCAACACCGGGAATCACGTGGAGAACTTTCTCTATCTAGACTTTCTCCTGGAACAACTGTGGGTACTTTGCCTTCATGTCGCTTTCGAGTTCCCAAGTGAACTATGCGCCTCGTTTGCCTTCCCATCGGACTTTCACAATAGGAATGCGCGAGCGTCGGAGTTGCTTGGTTTGGTGATCCATGATTTCGACAGGCTTTTCCACGAAGTTTAATGTTTCGTTCACTTGTAGATCGTCTAGAGAGACATGTAAATCGTGGTCGGCGATGCACTTTCGGAGGTTTGACACGTGGAAAGTCGGGTGGACATTACTAAGTTCCTCCGGTAGTTCGAGTCTGTAGGCGACTTTTCCGATCCTTTCCAGAATCTTAAAAGGTCCAACATAACGAGGCGCGAGTTTCCCCTTCTTGCCGAATCGGACTACACCCTTCCAAGGTGATACCTTTAGGAGTACGTAGTCACCAACACCAAATTCACGGGGTCTGCGCTTTTTATCGGCGTAACTTTTCTGTCGATCCCGAGCTTTCACTAGGTTGTCTCGAATTTGGAAAATTTTGTCTGTCGTTTCTTGTAGTAGCTCCGGACCGGTTAGTTGCGAGTGACCGATCTCGTGCCACACAATAGGCGATCGATATCTTCTTCCATATAATGCCTCGAATGGTGCCATTTGGATGCTAGACTGGTAGCTATTGTTATACGAGAATTTGACTAACGGCAGGTGTTTATCCCAATTACCACCGAAGTCTAAAACACACGCACGGAGCATGTCTTCAAGAGTCCGGATCGTTCTTTCAGTCTGACCGTCGGTTTGAGGGTGGAAAGCGGTACTTAGGTTAAGCGTCGTACCGAGTGCCGTTTGAAATGTTTCCCACAATCGCGAAGTAAACCGAGCATCACGATCAGAGATGATGTCACGAGGGGTCCCATGATTACAAATGATCTCGTCGGTGTAGATTCGGGCTAATCGTTCCACCTTGTAGTCTTCTCGTATAGGCAGAAAGTGAGCTGATTTAGTCAGATGGTCGACCACAACCCATATGCTGTCGTGACCTGATGACGTGGGTGGTAGCTTGGTTACGAAATCCATGGCTATGCTCTCCCACTTCCACATGGGAATTGGTGGTTGTTCGAGCAAGCCAGAGGGTCTTTGATGTTCAGCCTTGACTCTAGCACAAGTTAGGCATTTTCCGACGTAGAGAGCGATATCCCTTTTCATACCCGGCCACCAGTACTTGTAACGAAGATCCTGGTACATTTTGTCAGCACCGGGGTGAATCGAGTAGCGGGATTTATGGGCTTCGTCCATGATAATCTGTCGCAGGTTGGTTCGTTTGGGAATCAAAATTCGATCTAAATAGTGGAATATCCCATTCAATTTGCTCACAAGTTCGGCTCCATCGTGGTAGATTCTTTCTTTCTCCAGGGTGCGTTCGTTAAAACATGCATGCTGAGCGTCGCGGATGAGAGTTTAGAGGTTGTGCTGGGCTTGAACATTACGAGTGCTAAGCAGATAGCTCCGTCTGCTAAGTGCGTCGGCAACAACATTCGCTTTTCCTGGGTGATAACAAATCTCACAGTCGTAATCGTTGAGAAGTTCTACCCATCGGCGTTGACGCATATTAAGCTCCTTCTGATTAAAGATATGCTGTAGGCTCCTATGATCGGTGAAGATCGTACACTTAGTAGCATACAGGTAGTGTCGCCAAATCTTTAATGTAAAAACAACCGCGCCTAGCTCGAGATCATGGGTTGTATAGTTCTTTTCGTGGATTTTGAGCTGACGAGATGCGTAAGCTATGACCTTGTCCCGTTGCATGAGGATACAACCGAGACCAAGGTTGGAAGCATCACAGTAGACAATGAAATCATTGTTTCCGTCGGGCAAAGTGAGAACAGGAGCATTGCAAAGCATGCACTTAAGAGTTTGAAATGCAGTCTCTTGTTTAGTTCCCCAAACAAAAGGCTTGTCTTTATGCGTAAGAGAGGTAAGCGGTACAACGATCTTTGAGAATCCTTCAATAAAGCATCGATAATAGCCCGCTAGTCTGAGAAAGGAACGGACTTCAGACGGGTTCTTAGGTGTAACCCAGCTCTTGACAACTTCAATCTTCGCAGGATCGACGTGAATACCCTGACTATTAACAATGTGACCCAGAAATTGAACTTCCCCTAACCAAAATTCGCACTTGGAGAACTTGGCATAGAGTTGGTTCCCCTGGAGTAACTCGAGAACCAAACGTAGATGTTGCGCATGTTTAGTTTTCGTTTTGGAATAGATCAAGACATCGTCGATGAATACGATGACGAAACGGTCGAGATATGGTTTACACACGCGATTCATAAGATCCATGAAACCGCTGGTGCGTTGGTTAGACCGAAAGGCATGACAACGAATTCGTAGTGGCCGTAACGAGTACGAAATGCGGTCTTGGGTATATCCTCCTCTTGTATACGCAACTGATGGTAACCTGAACGTAGATCGATCTTCGAGAAACACGTAGCGCCTTGTAGTTGATCAAATAAATCGTCGATACGAGGTAGAGGATAGCGGTTCTTGATAGTCAACTTATTCAATTCCCGATAGTCGATGCACATCCTGAACGACCCATCCTTCTTTTTGACGAAAAGGACTGGCGTGCCCCAAGGAGAGGTGCTCGGGCGAATAAAGCCTTTCTCAAGTAATTCTTGGAGTTGGGTTGAGAGTTCGCGCATTTCGGATGGTGCGAGTCGGTAAGGAGCTTTAGCGATAGGGTTGGCTCCAGGAATGAGGTCAATACGAAAGTCGATATCACGACTTGGCGGTAGTCCGGGAAGATCCTCTGGAAAAACATTAGGAAATTCTCGAACCACTGGGACGTCTTTTACTTCCTTCTTCTTTTTCTTTTCCTTCTCCGCTACTACAATGTTAGCCAAGAAAGCTCTGTATTCCTTACGGAGATACTTGTTGGCTTGGATACATGACATGAGCTTGAGCCCCTTTGAAGTAGTATCGCCATATACACACAATAAGTCACCATTCGCGAGCGAAAATCGAATCATCCTGTCGAAGCATACAACTTCAGCATGGTTTTCTCGAAGAAAGTCCATGCCTATTATGACGTCAAAGCTTCTGAGTTGCATCGGAATAAGGTCGATCGAAAAGATGTGATTGTTGAGCTCAAGAGTACAATCACGAAGAACATAATTGACAGTGACGGTTCTTCCGGTAGCGACTTCAACATCGAATGCCGAGGAGAGTTGGGAACGTTTACGACTAAGGAGTCTCTCAAATTCGAACGACACAAAGCAATTATTAGCTCTGGTATCAAACAAACATGAAGCATAAATACCATTCACAAGGAACGTACCATTGACCACGTTGTTGTCGGCCTGGGCTTGACGCACATTGAGGTTGAAAGTTCTGGCGCGTGCGGCCTGTTGTTGCTGCTGCTGTTGTTGTTGTTGCTGTGGCTGCTGCTGTTGTGGTTCTTGTTTCACTACCCTGTTCGGGCACACGTTGGCGAAATGGTTCGGGTCGCCACAAGCGAAGCAGGCTCTGGCCTTGACTGCGGGTGCCGGAGGAGCTTGTTGACCCTGTGGGGCAGTGAGTAGAGCTTGATTGGCAGGAGCTTAACGAATACGGCAGTTGGCAGTAAAATGGCCGTACACATTGCAATGAGCACAAAAACGGCATTGGATAGCAGTCGGATGATGGTAGGTGCAAGTAGGGCAGAGCGGATGCGGCCGAGTGTATGCACGCTTTGCAGGCGGTGTATTGGCCACAGGCGCCGCTACTTGACGCTGTTGGGCAGGTACAGCTTGAATTGGTCCAGCAGTGATCGCACAATTCTTGTTGGTGGAGCTGTTCTTTCTCTTGTTCTTTCTCTTGTTGCTCGATGAGGTAGGTTCCACAGTTGGTGCGGTAGCGGTAGCTTGATGTAGATGCTTGGAAGTCCTATCCCATACCCCAGCCTTAACCCTTTTGTCATTGATTTCAGCAGCCAACAGATAAGTTTCCTCGATCGTCGTAGTCTTAGCCGCTTGCACGAAATCAGCAACGCAGTCGGGCAAAGCTCGGATGTACTTCTTGATCGTCATGTCGGGAGTCTTGACTTGATCGGGACAGATAATGCTGAGTTGTTTGAAACGAGCAGTGAGACCAGCATTGTCTCCATCCTTTTGCTGTATGTGCCAAAATTCATCTTCCAGCTTTTGACGTTCGTGAGGAGGGCATAATTCCTCTAGCATAACTTCCTCCCGTAGGCTGCATCGTTCCCTATCTTGTTCCTCTCGGCCGTCCACCAGTCTAGTGCTCGAGAGTCGAGACTGGAAAACGCCGGTAGCGTTCAGAGTACGAAGGTCATCAGGGTAACCACTCTGTCGCAGAGTAACCTCAATGGAATCAAACCAGTGAAATAGTGCAGTGGGACCTCCTTCGCCAGTGAATTATTTTGGCCCACACGACTTGAATTGCTTGAAACTGAAGGGTCTTGCGACAGCTTTAGGACCTTCAGTCCTCGACTCCTCAGATGACTTGTTGGCGTTCTCGTAGACATCACTCACGGCTTTTGCTACACTCTTAGCGATGATGGAAGCAAGGCGTTTGTCCCACTTTTTGTCACACCCCGACCGCGTAAAACAACAAATCGCGGCGGAAACATCGGGGCGTGTTGCAACAGAATTAATGTTTCATAACCATGGATACCAAAAGTGTTTCGTTTTATTAAACATTGAATAATTACATCGTCTGGAAAT
>JARYGA010059758.1:88938-119740 GCA_030545235.1 Helianthus tuberosus | reverse complement strand
TGTCTTGATTTTCTTTTTCTTTATTTCCTTTTTTATTATAAGTTTCGATTACTAATCTTATATAATAAATATATACATATTTAATCCAACACTTTTATTTTTTCTTATAGCTTTCGTACATTAGTTGATGAATAGTGATTTTTTTTTACTTTCTTTTTCTTTTTTAAGTTTCAATTAATATTTGTCTTGACTTTCTTTTTCTTTATTTCCTTTTTTATTGTAAGCTTTGATTACTAATTTTATACAATAAACAATATACGTATTTAATCCAACACTTTTATTTTTTTTCTTATAACTTTCGTACACCAGTTTTTATTATTTTTTAAAAACCAATTACGTGTTTGTGTTAAATTTTTTTCTCGATATTCCGATATAAATTATATTTAAAACGGAGTTGTATTTGAAATAATGGTACATTGACGAACAAAGTTTGTTCCGACCAACAACATCGATACCGGTGTCAGTATTTTTTATGGTTTTTGATGGATGTAAAAGATGATATTATTTTTTGACTGACATCATACAACTTTTGTGTAATAAAACCATTGTAGATATTAATATATCGACTCAATTCGTCATTTTACTGTTATTTCGATACAACTTTTTTCCAAATACAATTTAGAGTAAACTGCAATTTTACCCCTGGGGTTTAGGCCAATTGGCACTCTGACCCCCCCCCCCCCCCCCAACGAAATAATTGCAATCCCCCCCCCCCAACGTTGATATTATGTCGCACTTTTACCCACTGGACCAAGTCAACATTAATATTACCGTTAGTGTATGTTATAATGTCCATATTGTCCTTTGTCTTCCTCATTTAAGAAGCATACCCCAAATTCATTCTGCCCTAAATTCAATCGCTGTTGATGTTCAACCGTTCTCACCCAATAGTTCAATCGCCCCCAATTCTGCAAGCCCTAAATTCACCGTTGTTGCTGAACATGTCTACCTCTTCTTCCTCTGTGCTTCGATCGAAGGAGACAATGGGTAAAACTCAAGCTTCAGACATTATCTGTCCTTGTGGTGGGCAAACAGTTTTCAAACAATCAGAATCCAAAGCTAATCCTGGAAGGTGGTATCTTCGATGTGTAAGTGAATTCTGTTTTATGCTTATTGAAACTACTTCTGTGATTATTACGAGTTGTGGTGTTGCTTATGATGTCCGATTATAGGTTGGAGGATGTGGATTCCTCAGATGGGCTAATGTTGGTGAAGAACAGGGATGTCCGATTTGTTGAGAGGTAATGCCTGCTTTAATTCAAAGCATTAAAGATAAGGATGAGTTGGCTAGGTGCAAAGACTAGTTGGCTCGGTACAAGAATGGCGATGTGTTCAAACTGAATATGTATTTAGGGATTACTGGGGTCTTGATTGTTCTACTTTTTTTGCTTAAGTAGTTAAATGTGGAGAAATTGGATTAGTTTGTGTATTTTGACTCTAATTGTATTTGAGTTATGACTTTTCAAGTTTATGCAATGGTCCTTTTCAAGTTCTTACTTTATGTTTGTTTTGGTAGGCTGTTTGTAATTCTGTAGGTATTGCTAACAAAGAGAAAGATATAGTTGAGAATGAGAAAGATATTGCTAAGGATGAAGACGTCGTTGCAGCCGAAGAACCAGACAGTTATGTATACTTTGAGGATCAAGACTCTGAGATACTTAGACCTTACTTGGAGCAAGAATCAGATTATGAAAAGATATTCGGAGATCCGACAAAGGATTATGACCCTGAAGTGCTGGAACATGCATGGGATTACACATATTGGGATGAAGAGGATGATTGGTACTTTGACTCATATGAAGGGGAGCATGGTTCTTATTCGGATTGGTCTTGTTTGGATGATTGTCACTGGAAATAGGGTAGAAAGCAGCATCTAGATTTGTTTGGTTGTATGTTGTATTTTGGACTAACTTATTTGTACTAAATGTTGCAATGTAATCGAATCACTTTCCTCCAAAATTCTGTTTGAACACAAATGTAAACATAATAAAGCAGCCATATACAAACTATAGTCAAACAAACAAACATCTTCATGACAACATAACCATAGTCAAACAACCAAACATCTTCATGACAAACATAGTCTAAAGTTACAAACCATAGTCAAACGTGCAGAAATGAAAACAAACATTGTCTTGAACAAACTTGACAAACAACCAAACAACTACAGATACTACAAACCATAAAAACCATCCGTCACTCATAAAGATTGTAAACTGGTGCACCTTGAGTGGCAGTGTGTGATTCCTGTGAAGCAAGGGATTGTTCACCCCCTTGTCCTTTGCAGCTCCTAACATTGTGACCCATGTTCCCACATTTACCACACTTGATGGTGGTTCCCTTTCTGGTCATTTTACCTCCTTTGTCGAACTCTTGCTCAAGCTCTTTTTCACCAAATGCCTTCTTTCGTTTCTTCTTTGGCCTTCCAACTTGTGTATGATGCTTTGGTGGGATGAGTGTTGTTGAACACTGTGAAGGAGTCCACATCTCCGGCCCATTGATTGGCTCTATCACATTCTCATAAACTTTCTTTCATGTTGACAACCAATACACATCAGAAACCCATTCTTCTGGTATGCCAGCATCAATGCTATTCCTTGACATATCCCATATGGCTGCAACTGCATAATTGCAAGGCATCCCTGTCAAATCCCACTTCCTGCATGCACAAGTTTTATGTTTAACATTCACAACACACTGTGATCTCGGACCTGTTACTTGATACTTGTCTGAATCAACCATTAAACAGACATTTCAGCAGCCTGTTTCTTGATCTCATCGAGGACCTCAGTGGCATGAGGTGTCAGTGGCCCCATACACTTTGCTTGCAATTTCTTGACATTCACTATCCTCTTGGTCATGTACTCCCTAATTGTCACACCCCGATATTTCCACGTTTGACCGGTGGGCCCGGTGGGGGAGTGTCGTGACGTGGTTGGCAACATTACAGTCAAACAACACAATATTTAATATGCACAGCGGAAGCAAATGAAAGATATATTTCAACTGAATAAATATTGTAATATCAAGTATCACATCAGTCGAAAGTTTATCCACAGAAGGATCAAAAATAAATAGGAAACAGTAGTTCAACAGACTTTAGGCATCTTAAGCTTGCGAGACTCTTTTAATGCTAAGGAAAAATCCAGCCTATTACGATTAGTACCTGCATTTAATCTTTTTGGGAAAATACGTCAGTTTACACTGGTAAATACATTCAACCGACTCATTTTGAAAAGTTTAATAAAATTTATTTGAATGCACGTGGCACAAACTTTTATAACTTGGGATAACTATTTAAATATATAATCTCGTAAAAGAATTACATGTTCCTTATGCGTTCAGTAGCCCGGGTCGTGTCGGGTTAAAGATCAATAGACACACCACATTATTTATTTGGCACTGACGGGTGTACGCCTACACCCCGCGCTCAGGTCGTGGCCATTTCGTAAAATGATGCCAAGGATATCCGGGACATGGTCATTAACCTCCCAAAGGCTTTAAGCAAACAAAATAATTTAAACGGGCCGATTAAATATCAATTAGCCATCATATGATGGAAGATTTAATACCCGACCAAGCGGTATTTTATATACCGTACCCCAAGCCCATATAAGGAAAATAAGTTAAAAGTATTTACCTTTGCAAGTATAATTCACAAACAGCAAATGCAAGTAGCTTTTACTGGTCCTCCTATTCTGGAACGAAGGTTTATAATAACCTATTAGAATCCTAACGGGTCTTTAATTAAGCCTAAACTTAGACCGGTTAGTTTTAAAGATACGGTTCGTACGCATGATTAAGCGAAGACCGGAATAGAATGTGATTTACACCCGACAAGTTCGAAGACTTGCCTTATATGGGTAATCTAAGCGCACTCTGAATTTTGAGGTAAAACTGATAAGGTTTGACCCGTTTCGGCTAATTTATGTAAACTAGTTACATAAGCCGAACCGAACGCGCAAGAGGCGTAACGGGTGGTCATAAGGGTCCTAACCAGGTTTCCTAAGTTAATATGCCTCAAATATGTTGTGATATCAGTAGGATACCTTCCATTATGCACAAAACGAATTTAAACACAAACTATGCCCCGTAGGGGTAATTTGGTCATTTATAATGTTATAAAAGAGTTTAAGTATTAACCTGAGTTACAGGTCTGATGTACTCAGCAAAAATACTTAATTTGATAAGTTATAACAGTAGGGTAAGGTATATATGTGAAATGTATCAATTATAACCAAACTATGCACCGTAGGGGCATTTTGGTAATTTCACATAAGCCGAAAAGCTCAAAACTGAAGTCTGAGTTAAACAACTTTTGCTTACTGTTAAAATATTATAATTTACTTAAAATATCAGTAGGTATCAACCCTTGTGTGTTTAAAATAGTTTTAGTACATACTATGCGTTAAAAACGCTTAAAAAGGCGATTAGAAGCCGTTTCCGGGTTCTATATAGAAAGCTGATATTTTTATTATTCCAGAAGGCTTAAAATAATTTATTTGTCATATGAAATCAGTAGCAAAAGATTTGGGGTCAAAAATATATGTAAAACTCATTTTATAGCACGTAAGGGCAAAACCGACAATTACCGGATTAAGCCTATGACTAAAAGTTATGCTCAGCCTAAAATTAATTAAAAATCTTCAAAAAACCCAAAATAATATATTACATCAGTGGGTAATAAATTTGATATCAAAAAGTAGGTTTAAATAGGCTATACGCTAATTATGTCGTTTAATCGCTAAAGAAGCTTTCAAATTACGCTAATGAGCATAACTCTCAATCTACACCTCAAACTGATGTCAAATTTTGGGTGCAAGTTTATAATTCAGTAACTAAGGTTTCTACACTTTTACATTTTCAAAAATCACGTTTTATGGTGAAAAGGGCACAATGGTCAACATATGAGCAATTAACGGAATCATGCATATTAATTGGATAACTAATGAACCAAGGTGTATAATCCCAGAGGGTTATACTAGCATGTAACCTAGTCCAATTAAAGCTCTAAGGTATTTCTAAAACATACCAAAACGGGTGAGAACTGAAGTCAAAGCAAAAGTCAAAGCTTTGCGACTTTCGGTTCCGAACCGGGTCTAAACAGAAAATTTTCGGGTTGAACATGTTTAGACATGTTCTTACATTAATTACCAAGTTATATTAATGACCAAACAGGTTGTATGGGTTCTACATTGCTAATTATGCATAAATTAGAAATTTAGCATTCTGTTGACTTTTTAAAAACAAGTTTGACCCGACATTTGACCTAGTTAGAGTGGGAATCAGAGGGTGCCCTTTTAAGGGTTTAATGCCCACATAATTACCAACTTATAACTACTTTCAATTCGACTAATCACTGGACCATTAGTAATTAATTTCTAAGTCAACCGTTAATTACGACGATTTGACTTTTAAGCTAAAACTAAGCAAAAACTTAACTAAGAAAGGTTAAGCATACTTATTGAAGTCCTATGCACGATTAGTGATCACTTGAGTCTGCTTTGGAGCTCCAGAAATGATCATAAATGCTGAAGGAAGGTGTGAAGAAATGGTTGCAACCTTGTGGCCTTTTATAGTGTTCAAAACCTCATGGATCTTTGACACACAAGCCTAGCAATGGCCATGGATCACTTCCAGATGTCCCTAAGTGTCTAGGGGTTGCTTAGGGGTCGTGCAAGATGAGGAAAATCGGATTAAAGTCGGTTACAAGGGCTATGGCAGACAAGAACCCAACAATTTCGGAGCAGAAGGCCCCTCGCGGCACGCGTAGACCCCCCCCCCCCCCCCCCCAGGGTCCTCGCGTGGCGCGACGCCCCATCTGATCAAATCTGAATTTTCTGATTTTTACGCTTTGGTCCTTGGCTCTTGGAAACTTTGCTACGACTTTATTTCTTGCACTTTGAACCCTCCAAATTGACTTATAAGGGCTTTAAGACATATACCCACTTTGTTAAGTCCTCGGTTAACTTTATTGTTACCCGTAAAGTCATAACATTTAACGTTGACGCTTTAACCCCTTGTATACGAATTTGATCATAACTTTCTCATACGATAACGAAACTTTATGAAATTTTTATCGTGCATTCTAGTGAGCATAATTAACCGTTACAAAGCTTCGGGTTTGCTAAAAGGTCACTCAGAGGTATAACTTAAACATGTTGACACAATTAACTCCTGTAGTTTGTAATCTCTCACTTTCTTTCATATTTAGCTTCGTATGATCCATGATTTATTTGTTTGAAGGTATGAGCATCATGTAGGGTTAATGTACCATATATTTATTCACTGTTGACATTTAGAACCCGTATTTTCACATACTTTCCATGTTTGTCAACTTTAGTCCCTCTAGAACATTCTTTCACACTTTCAAGCCTATGACACGTGTCAACGCATTATAGGACGTGAATTTTCGAGGTGTTACATCCTCACCCCCTTAAAAGAAATCTCGACCTCGAGATTTACTGAAACAAATGAGGGTACTTTTCTTTCATTGTGGACTCAACCTCCCACGTGTACTCGGGACCTCTACGGGCATCCCATTTTACCTTTACAATAGGCACATGCTTCCTACGAAGCTTCTTAACCTGTCGATCTTCAATCGACAATGGTTTTTCCACAAATTTCAAGCTCTCATCTATATGCACATCTGTATGTGGTATGACTAGCGATTCGTCAGCTAGGCATTTCTTCAGATTGCAGACGTGGAATACGTTATGAATACCACTGAGCTCTTCAGGTAAGTTTAACTTGTAAGCCACTGATCCAACACATTCGATAATCTCGAACAGTCCTATATACCTCAGGCTTAACTTACCCTTTTTACCAAATTGCATCACCCCCTTCCAGGGTGATACTTTAAACAACACTTTGTCACCTACTTCGAATTTCATAGGTTTACTCTTTGGATCTGGGTAACTCTTCCGCCTATCTCGGGAAGCTTTGAGACGGTCATGAATCTGGAAAATCTTGTCCGTCGTTTCAAAGACTATCTCTGGTCCTGATAATTGGACATCTCCAACTTCCGCCCAACAAACGGGCATTCTGCACTTTCTACCGTATAAGGCCTCGAAAGGCGCAGCCTTAATGCTGGTATGGTAGCTATTGTTGTAGGAGAACTCGATTAATGGCAGGTGGTTATCCCAACTACCACCTAAATCAATCACGCATGCTCGAAGCATGTCTTCCAAAGTTTGGATTGTACGCTCACTCTAGCCGTCTGTCTGAGGATGGTAAGCCGTACTAAAATTTAAACGCGTGCCCAAAGATTGTTGGAAACTTTTCCAAAAATGGGATGTGTACCTAGTATCTCTGTCAGAGATAATAGACACAGGTATGCCATGTAAAGCTACAATCTTATCCACGTACAATTGGGCTAACATGTCGGAGCTGTGGGTCTCCTTAATGGGTAGGGAATGTGCTGACTTAGTCAGTCTGTCTATGATCACCCAAATGGTATCGTTTCCTTTCCTTGTCTTAGGTAACTTGGTGATAAAATCCATAGTTACCATTTCCCACTTCCAAGTGGGAAGTTCAGGCTGTTGTAGCAAACCTGACGGTTTCTGATGTTCTGCTTTGACTTGCGCACACGTCAAGCATTTAGCTACATAGGTAGCTACAGACTTCTTCAAGCCTATCCACCAATAGTTGGCCCTTAGATCCTGGTACATCTTATCAGCTCCAGGATGAACGAAATATTTGGAACTATGGGCTTCCTGGAGGATAACATCCCGAAGTCCTCCATAAATTGGAACCCATATTCGTCCATTTAATCTCAGAATTCCATCCTTGCCAAGAGATAACTGCTCCTCAGTTACCCCTAGCTTTTCATTAGGGTAGTTAGCTTCCAACACAGCTTCCTTCTGTGCAGCTAACAACCTTTCGTTCAAACTGTTCTTTATCTCAATGCTCTTGGAATTGATTCGGATGGGTTTAACCCTTTCCTTTCTGCTCAAGGCATCGGCAACCACATTTGCCTTGCCTGGATGGTATCGGATTTCACAATCGTAATCATTCAACGTCTCCATCCATCGGCGCTGCCTCATGTTTAAATCCTTCTGATTAAACAAATGTTGAAGGCTCTTGTGATCAGAATAGATCACACACTTGATACCATACAAATAATGCCTCCACAGTTTTAGTGCAAATACAACGGCACCCAACTCCAAGTCGTGGGTGGTGTAATTCTTTTCATGCACCTTTAACTGTCTTGAAGCATAGGCAATAACCTTGCCCTTCTGCATAAGCACACACCCCATGCCAGTGTGTGATGCATCGCAGTAAACTACGAATTCTTCGGTACCTTCAGGCAATGTCAGTACAGGAGCGTTGCTCAACTTTTGCTTTAGGATATCAAAGGATTCTTGTTGCTTAGGACCCCACTCGAACTTTACCTTCTTACGAGTCAATGAAGTTAGGGGTGCAGCAATCCTTGAAAAATTTTCAATGAAACGCCTATAATATCCCGCCAAGCCTAGAAAGCTACGAATCTCTGTAGGCGTCTTTGGCTCTTGCCAGTTCATAACAGCTTCCACCTTAGTGGGATCCACTTGGATACCACGCTCACTAACCACATGTCCAAGGAATTGGACTTGTCGAAGCCAGAATTCACACTTAGAGAATTTGGCATAGAGCTTCTCATGATCTAGGAGATTAAGAATACAGCGAAGGTGCTTCTCATGGTCAGCTTGGTTCTTCGAATAAATAAGATTGTCGTCGATGAAAACGATGACGAATTTATCTAAGTATGGCTTGCAAACGCGATTCATGAGATCCATGAACGCGGCAGGTGCATTAGTGAGCCCAAAAGGCATCACTAGGAACTCGTAATGACCATAACGAGTCCTAAATGCAGTTTTGTGTACGTCTTCACCTCTAACCTTCAGTTGGTGGTAGCCTGACCTCAAGTCAATCTTCGAGAAATAACTTGCCCCTTGCAATTTATCGAACAAATCGTCGATCATGGGCAAAGGATACCTATTCTTTATGGTGACCTTATTAAGTTCACGGTAATCAATGCACAGACGCATCGATCCATCCTTCTTTTTGACAAACAAGACAGGTGCTCCCCAAGGAGACGAACTAGGTTTAATGAAACCTTTAGCTAGCAATTCATCTAATTGCGTTCTCAATTCCTTCATCTCTGTTGGCGCCAACCTATAAGGTGCTCTAGCAACAGGTGCTGCTCCAGGGATGATGTCAATTCTGAATTCTACTTGCCTATCTGGTGGTAAGCCAGGTAGATCTTCAGGAAACACTTCAGGGTATTCAGAAATGATGGGGATATCCTCAATCTTGGGTTTCGGCTCATCAATAGTCACTTGTGCCATGTAGATGACACAACCCTTCTTCAAACACTTAGAGGCCTTGAGCATAGTCACTTGCTCAGGAAATCCATACCGGGTATCTCCCTGAATGGTAAGTGATTTGCCAGACGGAGTCTTGATCACCACTTGCTTTTTATTGCAGACACTCTGGGCCTGGTTACAAGATAACCAGTACTTGCCTAAAACGATGTCAAAACCAGCCAACTTCAAAGGAAGTAGGGACAAAGGAAAAGAGTGGTTCTTAATGGATATGAAACATCCATCTAATATGGTTGAGGCGGTTTCTAAGGTGCCATCTGCTAGCTCCACCTCATATTTCACTCTTAGGGTTTTAACAGGTAAATTCAACAATTTGCAAAACTTATTATCTACAAATGATTTATCTGCGCCTGAATCAAAAAGTACTCTTGCATAGATATCATTTATGAGAAAGGTACTTGTGATCACGTTATCGTCTTGCACAGCCTCCTTCGCATCCATCCTAAAGACCCTAGCATTGGTCTTCTTGGCCTCTTCAGGCTTCTTGGCGTATTTAGGGCAGTTGGTTTTTATGTGCCCTTTCTCATTGCAACTGTAGCAGGTTGCATCCTTCAGCTTTTTGCAATCCAAGGTCTTGTGTTCCTTGGACTTGCATATCCCGCAAGCAAAAGTTCTTGACTGAGTCTGCGAGTTCGATTCGAGCCTGCACTTCACGAAGTACTGTTTCTTGCAGACTTTGCACTTGGGCCTTTCACCAGATTGGTGCCCATCTTTCTTTGACTCAGACCCCTTCTTGTTGTCACCGTTTCCTCGGTGCTTCTTGTTTGACCTCCGTGAATTGTCATCTTCACGTTTTCTTTTCTCGGCATCCTTATTCCTCAGCGATCTTTGTCTGACCGCATCCAGAGTGAGGGACAAAGATATGTCAGCTACAGACCTGAAAGTAGCTGGCCGAGAGGCCTTCACGCTTGCCTTTATCTCGGGAGCTAAACCCTCAATGAAACGAGCTATTCGTTTGGGTTCCAGGGTCACCAGATACGGAACCAACCTCGACATGGTATTAAAGCTCGTGAGGTAAGCTTGGCAATCTAGATTGGTCATTACCAACGAAAGAAAATCTGACTCAATCTTTTTGACCTCGTGCTGAGGACAGTAGTTCTCCCTGATGAGGGCAGCAAATTGCTCCCATGTCATGTTGTACAATGGGATCTTCCCAGTGGCTTGAATCAGCGATCTCCACCAGGCTAAGGCCTCACCCTTAAATGATTGCGACACAAACTTGACCACATCCTTCTCAGCGCACCCGCTGATATCCACAACTGTATCCTTCTCATCTAACCACGTCATACAATCTACAGCTCCTTTCTCCCCAGTGAAATCCCTGGGTTTACATGAGACAAAATATTTGTAGGAGCAACCCTTGTCACGGGGTCCTTGATTTAGCATTATCTTCTGAGACGGGTCACTGTGATGATTTGAGGAGTGACGATCGTCATCTCCTTTCTTGGGTTCATCCTTCTTGGAGGGTGGCATTGAATGCGGTGTGGATAGGGTCCTACTTCGAGTCCCACTATATTCTTCATACTACCGCTCTAAGGCCTTTGTAACAGCGTCGTCTACTAACGCTTTCAGTTCAGCACCCGTTATATTAATTCGGGCGTTGTCATTATTCTCCCTTGGGTGACTATTAATTTCATCCGAGTCAGCCATTTTAATTTAAACTGTTACATAAGAAAATAACAATAGTTTATTTGGGAGTTTATCATAGAATTGTCTTTTACGGCAATTCATTAACCATGGTATACATAGACCATATTTGGTTAATTTATAAATCACATTTATTTAGGATTTTTATTATAATTTATCCTAATTATAAAAACAATAACAGTTTTATCAGTGGCACAAAAAGGCCTAGTCACAAGGACATTTATCAATTTTAAGCTATGATTTCAGAGAATCAGAGCATGAAGGTTTTGAACATAGTTCTTTACCCTTTTTCGGACAGGGAGTCATAGCTACCACTGTCTTTTGGCTCATGTAGAAATGAGCAAGGCCCGTAGGCACTATATTACCAATGTATGGTCAAAACATGATCATCTTAATTGATGATTTAAACCCATGATTCAGAGATCATTAAGTTGGGTTAGGAATCTTTTGAAGAATCCTTATATAAGAATGACGTGCATGATTTTAATGAATCACGTCTGCCAGGAGTGTTAACATATTTTCAGATGTTAACTGGGATCTGAATCTTTTAAACAGGTCTTACCATCTTGGCCAGGTCTTTACAATGACACTTAAGCTAGGTTTCACTCTTAAGATTCTTATTCAATATTTAATAGGCAGGTTATTATTAAAAGGAATGATTTTGATTTATTTATTTCATGTAATATATTTATGCAGATAATAGCAAAATGAAATTTATAAACTTAACATTCCATTAATTATTAAAAGATTACATACTGCCCTAAACGGGTCTTTCAACATAACACTTACCCACGCAGGGGTCACACTGAAATACTAGTCCACGCAGGGACTTAAATAAACAACATACCCTCGTAGGGGTTAACAGAAAGATAGGCCCACGCAGGGGCTCAAAAGACAACCATACCCACGCAGGGGTTAAAACAGCAAGACAGGCCCACGCAGGGGCTCAACTGAAACAAGGAAACTACAAATAATTGAAGGATTCAATGGTCCTTCTTGCTCTTCCCTTTTATTAAACTTGTTAATCCCTGGAAGAAACTTTGTCGCTCCCTGCGATCTCTGTGAAAGTCTCGCTCGACCTGGTCCAACCTTTGAAGGATTTCTTCCCGCTCGGGTGGGGAAAACCGTGGCGGCTGTGATTGTTGTCGAATTATAGGTCTAGCAGGCATTTAGTACCCATGAGTTGGGTACCCTGCTCCCCAAGGAGCTCCATACGGTCCTTTCGGGTTAAAGGCGTTGTAATTGGCCGCTACCAAGTATGGGTCGGCTTCAGCGTAATTGTAGTTGGTGTGAGCCGGCTGCTCAAACGGGTTGTACGCCATAGAACCAGTGTAGGTAGGAATCGGGTTATCAAAACCCATCGGTGGTGGTTGCGGTGCAACTGGGTTTGAAGGCCCACCCATTTGTGGATCTTCTTGAAGTGGCGGATAATGACTGCCACTTGATTGTCGAGGAGAGCTAAAATGAAAGTCCCCTCCTCGTGCAGACATACGTGCTCCGGTTCTCCTACGCCTCGGTGGTTGCGGAGGTGCCGGCTGAACTGGCGGCGGTGTAGGCGGTGGCGTGACTGCCACGAATCGTGAATCCTCAGAGGGATCCTGCTGCTGATGCTGCTGCTGGTGAGGCGACGAATGATGCGAGGGTGTAAAATACCACTCGTACTGATTAAATCGTGCCTGGTAACTGTCCGGACTATGGTAGGGTGATCCATGAAAAGACGAACCATCCGAGACCTCGATAGGATGGTTGGGAGTTCCGGTTGCGGGCTCGACGGGATCGGTGTCCTCGTCCATGTCCTCTGCATGAGAACGATATTGCTAAGGATGAAGACGTCGTTGCAGACGAAGAACCAGACAGTTATGTATACTTTGAGGATGAAGACTCTGAGATACTTAGACCTTACTTGGAGCAAGAATCAGATTATGAAAAGATATTCGGATATCCGACAAAGGATTATGACCCTGAAGTGCTGGAACATGCATGGGATTACACATATTGGGATGAAGAGGATGATTGGTACTTTGACCCATATGAAGGGGAGCATGGTTCTTATTCGGATTGGTCTTGTTTGGATGATTGTCACTGGAAATAGGGTAGAAAGCAGCATCTAGATTTGTTTGGTTGTATGTTGTATTTTGGACCACTTATTTGTACTAAATGTTGCAATGTAATCGAATCACTTTCCTCCAAAATTCTGTTTGAACACAAATGTAAACATAATAAAGCAGCCATATACAAACTATAGTCAAACAAACAAACATCTTCATGACAACATAACCATAGTCAAACAACCAAACATCTTCATGACAAACATAGTCTAAAGTTACAAACCATAGTCAAACGTGCAGAAATGAAAACAAACATTGTCTTGAACAAACTTGACAAACAACCAAACAACTACAAATACTACAAACCATAAAAACCATCCGTCACTCATAAAGATTGTAAACTGGTGCACCATGAGTGGCAGTGTGTGATTCCTGTGAAGCAAGGGATTGTTCACCCCCTTGTCCTTTGCAGCTCCTAACATTGTGACCCATGTTCCCACATTTACCACACTTGATGGTGGTTCCCTTTCTGGTCATTTTACCTCCTTTGTCGAACTCTTGCTCAAACTCTTTTTCACCAAATGCCTTCTTTCGTTTCTTCTTTGGCCTTCCAACTTGTGTATGATGCTTTGGTGGGATGAGTGTTGTTGGACACTGTGAATGAGTCCACATCTCCGGCCCATTGATTGGCTCTATCACATTCTCATAAACTTTCTTTCATGTTGACAACCAATACACATCAGAAACCCACTCTTCTGGTAAGCCAGCATCAATGCTATTGCTTGACATATCCCATATGGCTGCAACTGCATGTTTGCAAGGCATCCCTGTCAAATCCCACTTCCTGTATGCACAAGTTTTATGTTTAACATTCACAACACACTGTGATCTCGGACCTGTTACTTGATACTTGTCTGAATCAACCATTAAACAGACATTTCAGCAGCCTGTTTCTTGATCTCATCGAGGACCTCAGTGGCATGAGGTGTCAGTGGCCCCATACACTTTGCTTGCAATTTCTTGACATTCACTATCCTCTTGGTCATGTACTCCCTAATTGTCACACCCCGATATTTCCACGTTTGACCGGTGGGCCTGGTGGGGGAGTGTCGTGACGTGGTTGGCAACTTTACAGTCAAACAACACAATATTTAATATGCACAACGGAAACAAATGAAAGATATATTTCAACTGAATAAATATTGTAATATCAAGTATCACATCAGTCGAAAGTTTATCCACAGAAGGATCAAAAATAAATAGAAAACAGTAGTTCAACAGACTTTAGGCATCTTAAGCTTGCGAGACTCTTTTGATGCTAAGGAAAAATCCAGCCTATTATGATTAGTACCTGCATTTAATCTTTTTGGGAAAATACGTCAGTTTACACTGGTAAATACATTCAACCGACTCATTTTGAAAAGTTTAATAAAATTGATTTGAATGCACGTGGCACAAACTTTTATAACTTGGGATAACTATTTAAATATATAATCTCGTAAAAGAATTAAATGTTCCTTATGCGTTCAGTAGCCCGGGTCGTGCCGGGTTAAAGATCAATACACACACCACATTATTTATTTGGCACTGACGGGTGTACGCCTACACCCCGCGCTCAGGTCGTGGCCATTTCGTAAAATGATGCCAAGGATATCCGGGACATGGTCATTAACCTCCCAAAGGCTTTAAGCAAACAAAACAATTTAAACGGGCTGATTAAATATCAATGAGCCATCATATGATGGAAGATTTAATGCCCGACCAAGCGGTATTTTATATACCGTACCCCAAGCCCGTATAGGGAAAATAAGTTAAAAGTATTTACCTTTGCAAGTATAATTCACAAACAGCAAATGCAAGTAGCTTTTACTGGTCCTCCTATTCTGGAACGAAGGTTTATAATAACCTATTAGAATCCTAACGGGTCTTTAATTAAGCCTAAACTTAGACCGGTTAGTTTTAAAGATACGGTTCGTACGCACGATTAAGCGAAGACCGGAATAGAATGTGATTTAGACCCGACAAGTTTGAAGACTTGCCTTATATGGGTAATCTAAGCGCACTCTGAATTTTGAGGTAAAACCGATAAGGTTTGACCCGTTTCGGCTAATTTATGTAAACTAGTTACATAAGCCGAACCAAACGCGCAAGAGGCGTAACGGGTGGTCATTAGGGTCCTAACCAGGTTTCGTAAGTTAATATGCCTCAAATATGTTGTGATATCAGTAGGATACCTTCCATTATGCACAAAACGAATTTAAACACAAACTATGCCCCGTAGGGGTAATTTGGTCATTTATAAGGTTATAAAAGAGTTTAAGTATTAACCTGAGTTACAGGTCTGAGGTACTCAGCAAAAATACTTAATTTGATAAGTTATAACAGTAGGGTAAGGTATATATGTGAAATGTATCAATTATAACCAAACTATGCACCGTAGGGGCATTTTGGTAATTTCACATAAGCCGAAAAGCTCAAAACTGAAGTCTGAGTTAAACAACTTTTGCTTACTGTTAAAATATTATAATTTACTTAAAATATCAGTAGGTATCAACCCTTGTATGTTTAAAATAGTTTTAGTACATACTATGCGTTAAAAACGCTTAAAAAGGCGATTAGAAGCCGTTTCCAAGTTCTATATAGAAAGCTGATATTTTTATTATTCCAGAAGGCTTAAAATAATTTATTTGTCATATGAAATCAGTAGCAAAAGATTTGGGGTCAAAAAGATATGTAAAACTCATTTTATAGCCCGTAAGGGCAAAACCGATAATTACCGGATTAAGCCTATGACTATAAGTTATGCTCAG
The DNA here is from genome assembly GCA_030545235.1 of Helianthus tuberosus. Taxonomy (NCBI): domain Eukaryota; kingdom Viridiplantae; phylum Streptophyta; class Magnoliopsida; order Asterales; family Asteraceae; genus Helianthus; species Helianthus tuberosus. The sequence continues at coordinate 103,870 of JARYGA010059758.1, read as the reverse complement.
CCTAAAATTAATTAAAAGTCTTCAAAAATCCCAAAATAATATATTACGTCAGTGGGTAATAAATTTGATATCAAAAAGTAGGTTTAAATAGGCTATACGCTAATTATGCCGTTTAATCGCTAAAGAAGCTTTCTAATTACGCTAATGAGCATAACTCTCAATCTACACCTCAAACTGATGTCAAATTTTGGGTGCAAGTTTATAATTCAGTAACTAAGGTTTCTACACTTTTACATTTTCAAAAATCACGTTTTATGGTGAAAAGGGCATAATGGTCAACATATGAGCAATTAACGGAATCAGGCATATTAATTGGATAACTAATGAACCAAGGTGTATAATCCCAGAGGGTTATACTAGCATGTAACCTAGTCCAATTAAAGCTCTAAGGTATTTCAAAAACATACCAAAACGGGTCAGAACTGAAGTCAAAGCAAAAGTCAAAGCTTTGCGACTTTCGGTTCCGAACCGGGTCTAAACAGAAAATTTTCGGGTTGAACATGTTTAGACATGTTCTTACATTAATTACCAAGTTATATTAATGTCCAAACAGGTTGTATGGGTTCTACATTGCTAATTATGCATAAATTAGAAATTTAGCATTCTGTTGACTTTTTAAAAACAAGTTTGACCCGACATTTGACCTAGTTAGAGTGGGAATCAGAGGGTGCCCTTTTAAGGGTTTAATGCCCACATAATTACCAACTTATAACTACTTTCAATTCGACTAATCACTGGACCATTAGTGATTAATTTCTAAGTCAACCGTTAATTACGACGATTTGACTTTTAAGCTAAAACTAAGCAAAAACTTAACTAAGAAAGGTTAAGCATACTTACTGAAGTCCTATGCACGATTAGTGATCACTTGAGTCTGCTTTGGAGCTCCAGAAATGATCATAAATGCTGAAGGAAGGTGTGAAGAAATGGTTGCAACCTTGTGGCCTTTTATAGTGTTCAAAACCTCATGGATCTTTGACACACAAGCCTAGCAATGGCTATGGATCACTTCCAGATGTCCCTAAGTGTCTAGGGGTTGCTTAGGGGTCGTGCAAGATGAGGAAAATCGGATTAAAGTCGGTTACAAGGGCTATGGCAGACAAGAACCCAACAATTTCGGAGCAGAAGGCCCCTCGCGGCACGCGTAGACCCCCCCCCCCCCAGGGTCCTCGCGTGGCGCGACGCCCCATCTGATCAAATCTGAATTTTCTAATTTTTACGCTTTGGTCCTTGGCTCTTGGAAACTTTGCTACGACTTTATTTCTTGCACTTTGAACCCTCCAAATTGACTTATAAGGGCTTTAAGACATATACCCACTTTGTTAAGTCCTCGGTTAACTTTATTGTTACCCGTAAAGTCATAACATTTAACGTTGACGCTTTAACCCCTTGTATACGAATTTGATCATAACTTTCTCATACGATAACGAAACTTTATGAAATTTTTATCGTGCATTCTAGTGAGCATAATTAACCGTTACAAAGCTTCGGGTTTGCTAAAAGGTCACTCAGAGGTATAACTTAAACATGTTGACACAATTAACTCCTGTAGTTTGTAATCTCTCACTTTCTTTCATATTTAGCTTCGTATGATCCATGATTTATTCGTTTGAAGGTATGAGCATCATGTAGGGTTAATGTACCATATATTTATTCACTGTTGACATTTAGAACCCGTATTTTCACATACTTTCCATGTTTGTCAACTTTAGTCCCTCTAGAACATTCTTTCACACGTTCAAGCCTATGACACGTGTCAACACATTATAGGACGTGAATTTTCGGGGTGTTACACTAATGAATTCTAGGCATGTGATAATCGGCTTGTCCCTTGCTCCTATTTTTGTCTGTTAAAAACCTCACATATGTTGTTCAGCAACATATCACATTTAGCTCTTCCAGAAAAATATGCTCTTGACCAAGCGGTGCATGGGATCTCATTCAGCCAGTCATACATAGCTCGTTATGTTGTCTTAATTTCTTCCATAGCTTTGTTAAAATATGGAATAGATGTCTTCCTTACAGCTGACCAAAGCAAATTCTTGTAAAGATCTCCACGCCACTTGGATTTCATGTTCTCATGGATGTGCCTCAAATAAAATATGTGCTCACCATTAGGAAAAACAGCTAGCATAGCTGGAATCAGACCCTGTGATACAAATTGCAATTAATCCTAATTTTTTGCAACCAAAGTTAATTGCAAGTTATGAATTAACACTTAAGAAGTTATTACATTTTGTCTATCACTGATGAAGGTGAAACAAGACTCAGCCGTACACCCTAGGTAAGCTCTCAACAGTTGCAAAAACCATTTCCAGCTTTGTGTTGTTTCTGCCTCAACAAGGGCATAACAAACTGGATATATGCTATTGTTCCCATCTATACCAACAGCACTCAAGATCTGTCCAGGAAATGGACCTTTCATGAAACAACCATCCACACCCAGCAACGGTCTTCCAATTATCTTAAATCCTCTCATCATAGAGGCAAAACAGATATAAATCCTTCGAAACTGCCTTGTAGGACTACCTGAGTTCCCACATGGCTCCACATCAATTTTAATTGTACTACCTGGGCTGGCTTTTAGAAGTTCATCACAATATGACCTTAGCAGACCATACTTTTCTTGGTAATCACCATAAATCCTCGTAGTTGCTATCCTCTTGGCTCTGAAGACCTTATGTAGTGATATTTCTAGCTGATGCTTCCGAAGCAATTGACTTTGAATTGCATGAATTGGCATGTCTGGATTGTTTTCAATCATAGGTTGGATCTCTCTGGCAATCGAACTCATTGTGTATAAAGAAACGGCCCTTGTTGTTAAACAATTATGTTGATTATGAATGGTCTTCACACACCACTTATCCTTGGCTGTATGCCTTGAGATGTGAACTGCCCAAGGGCAGGTGGGCTTGGTATGCCTTTTAAGGTGCTTGTATTTTTGCCCTACTTTGCTGCATTGACTATTTTGCCCCTCGTCTCCCTTTTTTTTACAGGACCAAGTAGTGGTGGATTACTTCCAAAACATACTACCCTATACCTTAACAATTCGTTTTTTAGAATAAACACATCCCTCATTGCCTTAAGAGCATAATCTTTCACCATCTGATTCATCTTATTCTTTTCATCAATAAGCTGACCAACAAAGAATGGCAGATCATTTGGTCCTTTTAAACCACCCTTGTTTCTCATCCTTATCTTCCTGGCAAACTTATCTCTAAGGCTTGAATTGTCATCAGACCCACTTTCAAAGTCCTCCAGGTCTACAGGCAGATGACCTTCTTCGCTTCTCTCATCATCATGATCCCCATCACTTGAACCATCCAGTTATTCCCTACTAAATTCAACATTAGCCCTGAACCTCTGCATATCCACCTCTATTTCATAAACCAAATTATCTTCCTCAATATACTGATAATCAGGATCACTTTCTTTACTCTGTTCATTATGATCTTCAATTTCTTCCTCATTTTCATTCAGACTGTGATTCTGATTATTTATTATAAATGATGCTGGAACAATTGCTTTACAGGGCCCTACAGGAACTTCACTTGACTCAATCAAGATTGTTGACCTCTGGTGTTCAACATACATGTCTATCATGTGGACTCCTTGACGCACATGATCAAAGACAGGCTCTAAGTCAACATCACATTTTAATGTCCTAAGACCAAAATCCAAAGAACGGTAGGGTTCCTTGTAATGAATGCAGAAAAAGAGACCATAATTGTATCCTAATTTCTTAACCATCTCCTCTAAAACATCTGTATTCAACACTCGAAAATCTACATGATCAATGTAGTTCATCTTCCCACCAAAGTATTTCCTATTTGGGTTTTCTACAAAATTACCTCCGTGGTGAAATTTTATGGTAAATTGAGTTTGGGTTTCACCTGTAAAAAACATCAATAACAAATTAACACATAAACCATTTCAAATTTTACCTAATTCAGACCCTGTGAGCTTGCATGTCACTTACGGTACATTTCATCCGGTTCGAAATACTGATCTTCATCTTTAACCTTCCATAATCGAAGATCCATGCTCGTAACAGAGTTCCAATCGACTGTAATTCTTCAAGAATGCTTGATCGCCAATGAACAGCTCTTGATTTTAGAGGTAGGTTAACTTGAGGGTTTCAAAGTGATGAAATGGGTATTATATGACATTGCAGGTCAAGATTATGGTGATTTTATCTTTCTGCCCTTTGACCATTAAAAGAAAACGTTGATATGTGACGGAAACATGGTCCAGGGGGTAAAAGTGCGACATAATATCAACGTTGGGGGGGGGGGAAATTGCAATTATTTTGTTGGGGGGGTCAGAGTGCCAATTGGCCTAAACCCCAGGGAGGTAAAATTGCATTTTACTCTACAATTTATATCGTAATGTCGAGAAAATACTTAAATACAACCATGTATCACGACTTTAATCTAGAGGAGTGTTGGTACCATATTGATATTATGGTTCTCGATTGATGTAAAATAAGTGTCGTTATCTTTTTGGGCGTATCATAACTTTAGTTTTTTAGGTTTTATCTTTCGGTTATTGTAACGAGTGTTGGTACCATAATGAACCAAACCAACAACGGCCAAATTTCCGCCGCAACGCGCGTCAAGTTTTACTAGTTATTTAATATTGGAATATTGGATTTTAATAATTCCAACTATTCTTCATTTGCCGCCAACAGTCCCAACTTAAAAAATAAACACTGACAGTCCCAACTGTTGACATACTGGCCACCAATGGTTCCTGACTAACAGAACCCTAACGCCGTTAGTCTCTGGTCGTCGGAAAACCTTTTTGGCCAGAAAAAAGGTTTCTAAAGGTCCGATCTAAGGTTACAAAGAGGTTTGGGACGAAAATGTTTAGTTTTCCGGCCAAAAAGTTGAGTTTTCCAGCCTAAAAGAAGTTTTCCGGCGAATTTTTTTTTTTCCGACACTTCAATAATTGGGGCTTTTACCAGAAAAGGATTTCTAAAGGTCCGTAATAAGGTTACAAAGAGGTTTGAGACGAAAAAGTTTAGTTTTCCGGCCAAGAAGGAGTTTTCCGGCCAAAAACGTTTTTCCGGCAACCGAAGACTAACGGCGTTAGGGTTCTGTTAGTCAGGGTCCATTGGAAACCAAAATGTTAATGGTTAGGACTGCCAATAGTTAATTTTTGAAGTTTAGACTGTTGGCCGCGAACGACAAATAGTTTGGATTATTAAAATCCAATATTCTTTTAATATTTATCATTACAAATACAACGCTTGGCTTGTAAAAAAATACCCAATTCGAAAACCCTAATTGCTCTCTTTTCACTTTTTAGGGGTTTGCAATGGCCGACGCTGTGATCTCTCTTGACAAGATTAAAGCTTTCTGGAGATCTCAAGTTCACGATGAAGAGAATTGGGCTATGAACTCGGTAATACTTTCATTTCTTCAACATAACTTCGTATTATCATCATCTACGTATTCAAATCTGTCACTCATTAAACGCATTTAGATATGTGGAAACCTGAAATTTCAATACATGTTTGAAATATTCACGTAATCGGTTGAATTTGGATTGTATGATTTGATGTTGTTTATCTGTATTGTTTAATTGATAAGTTAGGGTTTCTGATGGTCGAATTATTTCAGGATAGAACTGTCATTTGATCTTTTTAATGTGTATTGCACAATTGATGGTTAGGGTTTCTATTGGTAGAATTATATTATTTAGAAGTTCTATTGATTATTGGGATTTTTGTTGGTGGATTTCTTCATAGGCCTGTAAACGAACCGAACCTTCGATGAACAGTTCGTGAACACTTTAGCGGGAAATTCGTTTAGTTTAATGATCGAACAAAGTTTTTTGTTCATTTAATAGAATGAATGAACATGAACACATGTTTCATTTGTTTTTTTACGTTTGTGAACGTCTATTTATGTTTGTTCTTTTATGTCTGTTAACTGTTCGTTTAAATTGTTGGCAAACGAACATGAACAATAAGATCCGTAGTTTAAGTTCCTGTGTTCGTGTTTGGTTTAAGTTAAAAGAACGTACACCGTTTGTATTCGTGCAGTTCGTTTACAGGCCTATTCTGCATATAAAACTGTGATTTAATCTTTTTTATCCTTATTGCGCAATTCATAATTAGGGTTTCGGCTGATAGATTTTTCTATTTAGAACTGTGATGTGATATTGGGATTTGGGTGTATAACTGTATACCTGTGGCTTCATTGGAGGTGGATATTTCATAATTGTTTAGATCTTGGGTGACATGGGGTTTGTCTTGTAGTTGTTTTATGTTGAGTTTAGACTGTTTTTTGCAAGTCTTCCTGATAAAAAAGAGGGGATATAGGTGCAATGTGTGTTGTTTTTTGCTTTGCATTTTAGATTGATGTGTGATTACAGCTGAGATCAATGGTTGTTTCCATGTGATAGATGAACGTTGAATAAACAAAGTTCGTTCTGACTGAGAGGTTGAGTAGTTATCTAGCATAGTAGCTTTGTTTTTTAGTCTCCCAGTTTGTGTATCAGCCATATCCTTCGCCTATTTGGTTTAGTGGTAGTTAGTCAAGAGTGAGTTGTTTTAAGTCTTGGTGCTAAGAGGTGGCAAAATGAACGGGTTGGATCAGGGTAGGTGGTTTGAATGACTGAAACACATTTTCTTCATTATTTCAAACCCATTTATAATTGATTATCGTTTCAAATATCAATACAAAGTTCAAATTAAAATCTTTGTTTTTTAATAAAATGTTTCCCATAGGTAAATGCACAAAAAATACACTTTTGGTCACTTTCAAGTTTCAATCTGTTTGATTCGTCTACTTTTAACCCGATAAAGATAAAACATACAATTAAATGGGTCAAAACCGTGAGATTATAATGGCATTACACTTTACAAGTGATAAGGTTTTCTAGTTTATGTAGAGATTTTACATCTTGTTGTTTGACTGATCCAACTACAATTTGGTTTCTTGTTTTGCTGCAGAAATTACTTCGTGCTGTAGGACTGTTTGCTGGTTCTATTGTTTTGATGCGGAATTTTGGTGACCTCATGGCTATATGAAGAAGATGAATTCTGGATCTCGTTAAGACTTTTAGTTTTTAATCATGTTTCTTTTAGTGGTAATGTAATGGTTGTTGGATTTTTATTGATTTTGGAGATGCTTCTACAATGAATACTTTCGCAGAGATGAAACAAACATGATTGTCTTGTGGTAATTTTACGGTTCTTGATCTTTCTTGTTTTGTTTGTGTTGCTAATGTAAGGTTGGCTATCCAGCACAAAAATAACCAAGTCTGGGCTGTCATATCTGAGCTGTTAAAAAATGGTCATGTTCAAAATTGACATGTTTAACCGATTTGGTTTAAACATAAAAAGTAAATAAAAAGTAAAAATATATACGTGTTATATATGGTCAACATGTTTAGAATTGTTTATCTCATTTATGGCCATTTACATCTTGATTACAACCATTTCTTTTAATGGATGTACATTACAATGAGAGGTTAAATGCTCTCATGTGCAAGATACATGGGGGTTTCCTTTTCGTCTGTAGATCATGATTAGGTTTCTTACGACGGGAAAACATTCGATTTCTAATCATATGTCCAGTTCTATTTTATCTTGTAAAAACCAGCAACTTGTTAAATCTCTTATTGATTTTCCTGTTGGATATCTTGATAGTTTCAAACGTAGTATTGGCCAGGAGTCAACACACGTTGACTTTTTGGAGCATTGAGACTTTAGAATTTTGATCATGGTATTGGTCATTTCCACCATTGACGAAATTTGGAATTTCTTGGTCATCAGTTGGCCAAAGTTCTGCATTGAGTAGTGTGCCGAAGTCTTGACATTTTTCGTACATTTTGACTTTCTGTTGCTCTGCATCTACATCAACATGGTAGACTTATGGAAACTAAAGAACGAAATGTGTAATTTCCATTATACTTGAAGGGTGAAAAATAAATATTTGCTTCAAACATATAAATATTTAGGTATTTAAATAGCTAAGTCACTGCACCTTTTTTATAAATAAAAAGTTTATATAAAAACTGATATTTATTATATATAAAAAGTTATATTTTATAAAATAAGTATATAGCTATATAATAAATAACTTTTTATATAACGTTATGATAAAAATAACTAAATAATATATGTTTTATTATAAGTAATAAAGAAAATAAACAATAAACAAACCATGCCTAAACCTGAGCTTGAGCTTGAAAATATTAACAAGTCAAACACAGACCGGGTGCTTAGCTTGTTATGTGGGTGTTTGGGGTTCCCTATTTTGCACCAACTTTTAACTTATTGATTTCTTAGAAGTTAAAAGAAATCCCAAACATACTCTGAAAAGGACTTTCATGGCTAAAAGGAATCCCAAACACTCTCTGAGAATGACTTTTATGTCTTGAAATAGCTTGAAGAAGGAGAAATTGAGAAGTAAGAAATTCTTTCTTCTTACTTCTCAACTTGTTTATTTTTAGGCTGGTGGGTGTGATTTAAAGCCTCTAAGGGTTTTATCACGTCACGTAAGCGCCACGTAGATTTTGAGATAAAAATGACGCCCCCTTTAACAATGATGGTGTGAGATAATGCCCCACTAGTGCCCCCACCTAATTAAATATTAAAAAAAAATTAACAAAATCTGATTGGTTAAGAGGCATAGGGCCCACCAGATGCACCCATTCATGCCCGTTAGTGGGCTGGCGGACAAGGGTTGGCACCCCCTTGGCAACATGTAGGGGGTGGGGAAGGGCGCCAAGGGACGCCAAAATTGTTGATGTGGCGGGGTGGCGCGAGGCCACACCCCTGGTTTTACACCATAATCAAAGCTTAAGATCATATGTAACAAAAGATGTTTAGGGATTAGATTGCTTAATAGCAATCAATATGGTTGAAAAAGAAGTTTGAAATGCAGTTTGCACAACTTATGAATTTCAAATTATTTATTTCTAATATTCAACTTATCTATTAGACTTCTACAATAAACTAAAAGTGTTTTAATGGTATCACAAAGAATTCAAGAACAATACATAGACTATATATTGCATACTTTTGCAAAATCAAGCAATCATGTACTTTTGGCGATCAATAATTAAACCATACTTCATATTCAAAACTGCAGATTCCCAAAGATTGACAATTTGACATGAAGACACTAACTACAACCATCCCATAAAACAAAAGTTAAAAAGTTGCTTTAAATACATCTTTCAAAGAACATGATACCAAACAACCATCATGAATTTTCAAGCTTTCATTGAAGAGATCTCTTGCAGCAACAACTTAGACTCAGCTGCAAAATCAACTGGACTCACAGACTTCACGGTAATCCTTTGTCTTTTCTCGTTGTTGTACTCTCGTGGTGCAACCATCAATCGGAAAACATGTGGGACCCATGTCGCTTTCTTAAGTTGTGTTTGATAATCACTTACATCATCCTGTGACTTCATCTTATCAAGCTCATCAGCAGGGCACCCGATTATTTTCTCGGCTTCATCACTGAAAAGAGAAAACCAAGCTCCACCACTTGCATCAGAAAACTTTGCAGACAGAATATACCTGAAATAACAATAAATTAAGTTATAATATTTCATAATTAATAATCTTGCAAATTATTTACAATTTCACAATCTCACAAACCTTAAACTACAGTCAGATTCAGTCTTTTGGCATGCTTGACACCAGTAACCAGAACCAAGCTCTTCAGTAACTTTCTTGTTGCAGGTTTTGCATGCGCGGTAGTACATGGTTTGATCAGTTTTGATCAAACTCATACAAGCTCGTGCGCTGTAAAACACAGGCTGCCAGACAAATAAATTTGTTAATTTAACTGAACAATTTTGCGCAATGTTTAATGATAATGTTTGACAAGTGTTTATCTACGTTTGATACCTTGTCTTCACCCAAAGACGGGTTGCTGGTTATATGGTCAAGTGTCACACGGTCAGCATAGAGTGATCTACCACCACTTTTCATTGAAGGGCTCAAAGTCGAGCCAAGAGATTGCATGCTGGTTTCTTTGCCTTCTGAGCTATACCATGATTTCAACTTTTGAGAATCAGGGCTGTCAGGGTTTATTTCTACGATGCTTTTGCTCACGGTTGACAATGATACCCCTGAAGCAAAGAACAGAAAATAAATAAGCAAACTATAACTAAATATTTTCAAAAATGGCTATGATGAACTTGTTACCTTGAAAATCGGATACCCTTAAGGATTTGATTGCAACGACTGGTGAATCATCAGCCATGTCTAAAAGTTTTTGACCAAGATCTGTGGCAAGACCACCCCACAATGACACAACTACTGTCTTCTTCCTGAAAAAATAAATAATTCCAGTTTAATGTATGTACAAAAAGGAATGAGAATGAGAACGTTAAAAACACAAAAGAACAAGTAGGCTTACGTGTCATCTGCGATAGTTATGTCACGTTTTGGGACTGTCTCGTTATCAATTTTCCTTCTAATGCTCATTGTTGGAGATACATTTTGTACAACACCAATGACATCTGCAGTTAATAGTCTAGTCAAAATCAAAATCGTGTATCAAATATTGTCAACTGAAATAAAAATTTGGGTAACAGTTTCATATACCAATAAGTTCTTTCTGCTGGACATATGGTCCCAGCTGATCAATTGGGATAAAGTTAAACTTGGTTTCAGGGATAAAAGCCGCTTCATTGACTGCTTCTTCCACTAGAGAATTTTCATTCAAAGTCATTTCATAATCATTCTGTACAGTCTTGAACTGCTTGTTAGCCACTTTTAAAGACCCTTTGGATATGTAATAAACTTTTCCCATTTCAAACATGTCAAAAAACTTCCTTGCAGCCTCATTAAACATGGTTGCTTGAATTTGAGTACCCTGAAAATAAAAATGTCTTAATTTACTAACACAGATAAATTAACTTAAAAACTAAAATTGCAACATTATTGAGAGAAGTAAACTTACATCTTCATCAGTTAGTTCCACGTTAAAGACACAACCTTCCCCTCGTGCATTCTTGTAATGGCGCATGGTTCCTTTAGCGGTGAGTCGAACTTTAATCGTCCAGTTTCCTTGATAAGGGTTTAACGATGCCAGTGGGTGAACCCTTCTAGTCATTGACATTCTTGCAGAAGGAGCCACGCTGCAATTCAAAGGATAATTATTAATCAATTAAACAAAAACAGATTAAATTTGCAACAAAGATACAAACAATATGCAATTATCACTTTGTACACACTTACTTTCTGTTCTGTTCATGGATGATTTGAGCTGCTGATTTGGTGATAACCTCTTGCTTTGGTTTCAAGACAATACCTGCATTTTCACTTTTCACCTCTACCTTATATTCTGCGTCCAAAGGAGGAGATACTGCTTCACATTTTGTCACAATCAAGTACCTAATAAAACATCACCAAAGTATGTTAACACAAAGTAAAATAAATCTCCAAAAATATGACAAGTTGAAAAACAATGGCAAAATCAAGATGAAACCAAATTCATACTTTTCGTTTTTGTTTGGAATGTCATTGAGAGTGTAGTCAGCGACACGAATGAGACCAAGGCTCTGGATGTTTCCATTGACAACCTCTGATGACAAACTGGACTGAAGAATTGCCTTCAGCTTACTCTTGCCATCACTCACATTAAAACTGTAGAGAAAAACAATTCAAAATTGAAAAAATTGTAAGCATCATAACTTAATATCACCTAGTTAAAATTTATAAAACAATAAACACAAATCATATGGTGATGCAAATAAACCTATGGATTAAGGCTTTTTGTACAAAAGTATATTCAATTTTTTAATTAATAAAAAAACAAATCATCGACAACTGAAGCTCAAACAACAAGCTTAAAATGCTAAATGAAAAATAACAAAATGACATGAGCAGATGTAAGCATCATAATGTAATATCACCTAGACTACCTTCAACACGATAAACTCAAATTATACGATGATGAACATAAATCTATGAATTAGGGCTAAAAAAAAGTCATCCATATACCTAAAATGCTAACAGAAATCAACAAAATAACATGAACAGTCAATGCAAAAACAACTGAAGTTTAAAAAACCTGTAAACATTATCCTCTAACATCACCTACTACCGATCTACAAGACGATACACATAATCACATGAAGATGCGCATAGATCTATAAACTAGAGCTAACAAGTCACTGAACAATACATCGCCAACAATATACCTAAAATGTTAACAAAAATCAGCAAAATAACATAAATAATCAGTGCGAAAACAATAAAAGCTCGACGAAACTGTAAGCATCATACTGTAACATCACGACCGAGTACCGATCTACAAAACGATAAACACAAATCATACGATAATGTGCATAGATCTGTAAATTAGGGCTAAAAAGTAACTAGACAATAAATCGTCGACAATATGCCTAAAATGTTAACGAAAATCAACAAAACAACAAGCAATCGATGCAAAAACAAACAAACATTTGAAACTTACGTGTATCTGTTACCGGTAGGCTTTAGATCGAGCACTTGAACAACGATTTCCGGAAGAACAGCAGAAGAATCCGGAGTAGGATTCGACATGATGCTCGAAATCGCACCTGGACTCACCGTTTTCGCCATTTCTCTTGCTTAAAAGAAGATTAAATCAACAAACACTGACGAAACCCTAACCCTAGCTCGCACTCGTGTCTTCTCTCTGTGGATCTGCTGTGAATAAAAGTAAATTGTGGATTGAAATGAGGTGGTAGCGGCTTTTTGTATAAGTGGTTTTAGCGGCAATAAATTGAAATTTTAGTGAACTTTGATGCCAATTTGAGTGTTTTCCCGGGGTTTTGCTACTCTTTTCGAATAAATTTTTCGCGCCATGTGTTTTTAGGAGATTTTTAAAAAAAATTTGGGTAATTTACGTAAATGATCCCTCTACTTTACTTTGTTCCAGTAAGACACGCATGTTGTATGGAATTGGGGTTTTGTGTAAAATACTAGTTTTTGGTTTATTTCATAAACTTCGGTATAGGTGTGTAAATAACCCATCGTATATCTAATTTAACTTATAATAAATGATTACAATTAATGGCACGTGACACTTTTCTATCAACCTCACAAAAATACAATAGTTATTTTTTTTTATTAAATCATCCTTATATTAATACTAATTGTTGAAATGTATTGGATTCATATCATTCATTTGGGCTTCTATTTATTTAGCTGAATGGCCTTGTTTGTTGTTATATTGTGCCCAGCCACATTATCTCTAGTTATATTTAATGTATGGTTGAGTTTGACAGTTTGTTATCAGGTGCAAAGTATAAGACCATGTGTAGTGGTAGTGGGTTATAATGCCCCCACCATGGGGCATTATCCGACACGTGGCGTCCTAGTCAGTAATGGGGCATTATAGCAAAAGTGGCGTAGTGGGGCATTATCCAATAATGCCCCTTCCAATCAATAAACAATTATTTTTTTATAGAGAAAAGAAAAAAAAAATGGCAGTACACTTGGAAAGTTGGAAGTCTCCCATTGGCCCATGCATTTGACCCATGCACTTTATTCAAACAAAACGCCGGCTTGCTTTTCCACTTTAGCGTTTTTATTAAAACGCCGGCTTCCAACTTTTTCAATTATAACGCCGGATAACGCCCCATGTAATGGGGGTGGGGGCGTTTTGGGGCGTTATTTTGCAATTTTTTTTTAAAAATCACGCCCCACTACGGGTGGTCTAAGGGTTTTTATGTAAACTCACGGGGATTGCGATTATCTTGGTGAGAAGTTTTGGACATGGATGTAACATTTCAGGAGGGACCTGGATGTAACATTCCGGGGGCTAGTATAAAAGGTGTGCGACTAAAGATTTCATTCATTCACTCCTCATTTTCTTACACGCACACTCTCTAGTTCCGGTTGTAGTATGTTAGGGTTTGTTAGAGAAATTATGTTCAGATGTTGTTAAAGATCTTCTTGTATAATCTCTCAGTTGTTTGTGAGAGATTGATTTTCTTGTGTTGATGATCATCTGGAGTTTTTTTTTATTCTGTATTGTTCTCTGATCTTATAGTTTGTAAGATTTGTTGGGTATTTGGGGGTAACAATTTTGGATTAGATAAATAAGATTTTGTCACCGTTTTCTGTCACTATTTCTTGTGTTTGTGTGATTGATCTTCATACCAATGTTGTTAACACTAATAATTGAAAAAAACGCAATAATTGAAAAAAAAAAACACAATAAATGGAATTGATATTTTGTCACATCCTCAATTTCTACATGCGGGATTTCACCATGAGCCGTGTGACAAAGCAGGATTATTAGTATTAGTTACATTGAACAACCTCTAAATGATGTTTTAGAGAAACGTCGTTGCTCAGTTGAATGAGAAAACACATGTTTTGAATGTTCAAGTAAAATGCAGAAACGTAAAGTAAAAGTAAAGTTTAACCAAATGCGCAAAACAAGCACGCCCAAAAAGTAATGCAATAACGTATAAGAAAAAAAATATGTTCAAATGTTTAATGATACGACTCTGTGAATGTCCCTAATCGCGTGCAATACCTAGCAACCTGCGAATGTATGCTAACATGTGTCAACACGGAGTTGGTGAGTTCATAAAAATGCAATTGTAATAAACAGAGTTGTAGGATAAAGTAAATTTCAGTTATATCTTAGATAAATAGCATGTTACAAGTTTCTAAACTATTTGAACTGAATATGACTAAATGAATTTGTGACTTCCACCACGTATATCAAACGGTGGTGCTGATGTTAGGTCAATATTACACTCGTTCGACCTCCAGTCGTGCTAGCGCGACCAGCCAGGAAAGTGTAGTACTACTCAAGATTACCTTGCTAACTTCCTATATTAAGGGTTCAGATGTGTAGGGACTTTTATGATATGTGTAGCGTTTTAGCAAACATGTGATATAAATGAATTACCAAATCTAAAGAAAAGTCACAAAGTGTTTCCCTCCAGGAAA
>JARYGA010059758.1:0-88738 GCA_030545235.1 Helianthus tuberosus | reverse complement strand
TTAAACAGACATTTCAGCAGCCTGTTTCTTGATCTCATCGAGGACCTCAGTGGCATGAGGTGTCAGTGGCCCCATACACTTTGCTTGCAATTTCTTGACATTCACTATCCTCTTGGTCATGTACTCCCTAATTGTCACACCCCGATATTTCCACGTTTGACCGGTGGGCCTGGTGGGGGAGTGTCGTGACGTGGTTGGCAACTTTACAGTCAAACAACACAATATTTAATATGCACAACGGAAACAAATGAAAGATATATTTCAACTGAATAAATATTGTAATATCAAGTATCACATCAGTCGAAAGTTTATCCACAGAAGGATCAAAAATAAATAGAAAACAGTAGTTCAACAGACTTTAGGCATCTTAAGCTTGCGAGACTCTTTTGATGCTAAGGAAAAATCCAGCCTATTATGATTAGTACCTGCATTTAATCTTTTTGGGAAAATACGTCAGTTTACACTGGTAAATACATTCAACCGACTCATTTTGAAAAGTTTAATAAAATTGATTTGAATGCACGTGGCACAAACTTTTATAACTTGGGATAACTATTTAAATATATAATCTCGTAAAAGAATTAAATGTTCCTTATGCGTTCAGTAGCCCGGGTCGTGCCGGGTTAAAGATCAATACACACACCACATTATTTATTTGGCACTGACGGGTGTACGCCTACACCCCGCGCTCAGGTCGTGGCCATTTCGTAAAATGATGCCAAGGATATCCGGGACATGGTCATTAACCTCCCAAAGGCTTTAAGCAAACAAAACAATTTAAACGGGCTGATTAAATATCAATGAGCCATCATATGATGGAAGATTTAATGCCCGACCAAGCGGTATTTTATATACCGTACCCCAAGCCCGTATAGGGAAAATAAGTTAAAAGTATTTACCTTTGCAAGTATAATTCACAAACAGCAAATGCAAGTAGCTTTTACTGGTCCTCCTATTCTGGAACGAAGGTTTATAATAACCTATTAGAATCCTAACGGGTCTTTAATTAAGCCTAAACTTAGACCGGTTAGTTTTAAAGATACGGTTCGTACGCACGATTAAGCGAAGACCGGAATAGAATGTGATTTAGACCCGACAAGTTTGAAGACTTGCCTTATATGGGTAATCTAAGCGCACTCTGAATTTTGAGGTAAAACCGATAAGGTTTGACCCGTTTCGGCTAATTTATGTAAACTAGTTACATAAGCCGAACCAAACGCGCAAGAGGCGTAACGGGTGGTCATTAGGGTCCTAACCAGGTTTCGTAAGTTAATATGCCTCAAATATGTTGTGATATCAGTAGGATACCTTCCATTATGCACAAAACGAATTTAAACACAAACTATGCCCCGTAGGGGTAATTTGGTCATTTATAAGGTTATAAAAGAGTTTAAGTATTAACCTGAGTTACAGGTCTGAGGTACTCAGCAAAAATACTTAATTTGATAAGTTATAACAGTAGGGTAAGGTATATATGTGAAATGTATCAATTATAACCAAACTATGCACCGTAGGGGCATTTTGGTAATTTCACATAAGCCGAAAAGCTCAAAACTGAAGTCTGAGTTAAACAACTTTTGCTTACTGTTAAAATATTATAATTTACTTAAAATATCAGTAGGTATCAACCCTTGTATGTTTAAAATAGTTTTAGTACATACTATGCGTTAAAAACGCTTAAAAAGGCGATTAGAAGCCGTTTCCAAGTTCTATATAGAAAGCTGATATTTTTATTATTCCAGAAGGCTTAAAATAATTTATTTGTCATATGAAATCAGTAGCAAAAGATTTGGGGTCAAAAAGATATGTAAAACTCATTTTATAGCCCGTAAGGGCAAAACCGATAATTACCGGATTAAGCCTATGACTATAAGTTATGCTCAGCCTAAAATTAATTAAAAGTCTTCAAAAATCCCAAAATAATATATTACGTCAGTGGGTAATAAATTTGATATCAAAAAGTAGGTTTAAATAGGCTATACGCTAATTATGCCGTTTAATCGCTAAAGAAGCTTTCTAATTACGCTAATGAGCATAACTCTCAATCTACACCTCAAACTGATGTCAAATTTTGGGTGCAAGTTTATAATTCAGTAACTAAGGTTTCTACACTTTTACATTTTCAAAAATCACGTTTTATGGTGAAAAGGGCATAATGGTCAACATATGAGCAATTAACGGAATCAGGCATATTAATTGGATAACTAATGAACCAAGGTGTATAATCCCAGAGGGTTATACTAGCATGTAACCTAGTCCAATTAAAGCTCTAAGGTATTTCAAAAACATACCAAAACGGGTCAGAACTGAAGTCAAAGCAAAAGTCAAAGCTTTGCGACTTTCGGTTCCGAACCGGGTCTAAACAGAAAATTTTCGGGTTGAACATGTTTAGACATGTTCTTACATTAATTACCAAGTTATATTAATGTCCAAACAGGTTGTATGGGTTCTACATTGCTAATTATGCATAAATTAGAAATTTAGCATTCTGTTGACTTTTTAAAAACAAGTTTGACCCGACATTTGACCTAGTTAGAGTGGGAATCAGAGGGTGCCCTTTTAAGGGTTTAATGCCCACATAATTACCAACTTATAACTACTTTCAATTCGACTAATCACTGGACCATTAGTGATTAATTTCTAAGTCAACCGTTAATTACGACGATTTGACTTTTAAGCTAAAACTAAGCAAAAACTTAACTAAGAAAGGTTAAGCATACTTACTGAAGTCCTATGCACGATTAGTGATCACTTGAGTCTGCTTTGGAGCTCCAGAAATGATCATAAATGCTGAAGGAAGGTGTGAAGAAATGGTTGCAACCTTGTGGCCTTTTATAGTGTTCAAAACCTCATGGATCTTTGACACACAAGCCTAGCAATGGCTATGGATCACTTCCAGATGTCCCTAAGTGTCTAGGGGTTGCTTAGGGGTCGTGCAAGATGAGGAAAATCGGATTAAAGTCGGTTACAAGGGCTATGGCAGACAAGAACCCAACAATTTCGGAGCAGAAGGCCCCTCGCGGCACGCGTAGACCCCCCCCCCCCCAGGGTCCTCGCGTGGCGCGACGCCCCATCTGATCAAATCTGAATTTTCTAATTTTTACGCTTTGGTCCTTGGCTCTTGGAAACTTTGCTACGACTTTATTTCTTGCACTTTGAACCCTCCAAATTGACTTATAAGGGCTTTAAGACATATACCCACTTTGTTAAGTCCTCGGTTAACTTTATTGTTACCCGTAAAGTCATAACATTTAACGTTGACGCTTTAACCCCTTGTATACGAATTTGATCATAACTTTCTCATACGATAACGAAACTTTATGAAATTTTTATCGTGCATTCTAGTGAGCATAATTAACCGTTACAAAGCTTCGGGTTTGCTAAAAGGTCACTCAGAGGTATAACTTAAACATGTTGACACAATTAACTCCTGTAGTTTGTAATCTCTCACTTTCTTTCATATTTAGCTTCGTATGATCCATGATTTATTCGTTTGAAGGTATGAGCATCATGTAGGGTTAATGTACCATATATTTATTCACTGTTGACATTTAGAACCCGTATTTTCACATACTTTCCATGTTTGTCAACTTTAGTCCCTCTAGAACATTCTTTCACACGTTCAAGCCTATGACACGTGTCAACACATTATAGGACGTGAATTTTCGGGGTGTTACACTAATGAATTCTAGGCATGTGATAATCGGCTTGTCCCTTGCTCCTATTTTTGTCTGTTAAAAACCTCACATATGTTGTTCAGCAACATATCACATTTAGCTCTTCCAGAAAAATATGCTCTTGACCAAGCGGTGCATGGGATCTCATTCAGCCAGTCATACATAGCTCGTTATGTTGTCTTAATTTCTTCCATAGCTTTGTTAAAATATGGAATAGATGTCTTCCTTACAGCTGACCAAAGCAAATTCTTGTAAAGATCTCCACGCCACTTGGATTTCATGTTCTCATGGATGTGCCTCAAATAAAATATGTGCTCACCATTAGGAAAAACAGCTAGCATAGCTGGAATCAGACCCTGTGATACAAATTGCAATTAATCCTAATTTTTTGCAACCAAAGTTAATTGCAAGTTATGAATTAACACTTAAGAAGTTATTACATTTTGTCTATCACTGATGAAGGTGAAACAAGACTCAGCCGTACACCCTAGGTAAGCTCTCAACAGTTGCAAAAACCATTTCCAGCTTTGTGTTGTTTCTGCCTCAACAAGGGCATAACAAACTGGATATATGCTATTGTTCCCATCTATACCAACAGCACTCAAGATCTGTCCAGGAAATGGACCTTTCATGAAACAACCATCCACACCCAGCAACGGTCTTCCAATTATCTTAAATCCTCTCATCATAGAGGCAAAACAGATATAAATCCTTCGAAACTGCCTTGTAGGACTACCTGAGTTCCCACATGGCTCCACATCAATTTTAATTGTACTACCTGGGCTGGCTTTTAGAAGTTCATCACAATATGACCTTAGCAGACCATACTTTTCTTGGTAATCACCATAAATCCTCGTAGTTGCTATCCTCTTGGCTCTGAAGACCTTATGTAGTGATATTTCTAGCTGATGCTTCCGAAGCAATTGACTTTGAATTGCATGAATTGGCATGTCTGGATTGTTTTCAATCATAGGTTGGATCTCTCTGGCAATCGAACTCATTGTGTATAAAGAAACGGCCCTTGTTGTTAAACAATTATGTTGATTATGAATGGTCTTCACACACCACTTATCCTTGGCTGTATGCCTTGAGATGTGAACTGCCCAAGGGCAGGTGGGCTTGGTATGCCTTTTAAGGTGCTTGTATTTTTGCCCTACTTTGCTGCATTGACTATTTTGCCCCTCGTCTCCCTTTTTTTTACAGGACCAAGTAGTGGTGGATTACTTCCAAAACATACTACCCTATACCTTAACAATTCGTTTTTTAGAATAAACACATCCCTCATTGCCTTAAGAGCATAATCTTTCACCATCTGATTCATCTTATTCTTTTCATCAATAAGCTGACCAACAAAGAATGGCAGATCATTTGGTCCTTTTAAACCACCCTTGTTTCTCATCCTTATCTTCCTGGCAAACTTATCTCTAAGGCTTGAATTGTCATCAGACCCACTTTCAAAGTCCTCCAGGTCTACAGGCAGATGACCTTCTTCGCTTCTCTCATCATCATGATCCCCATCACTTGAACCATCCAGTTATTCCCTACTAAATTCAACATTAGCCCTGAACCTCTGCATATCCACCTCTATTTCATAAACCAAATTATCTTCCTCAATATACTGATAATCAGGATCACTTTCTTTACTCTGTTCATTATGATCTTCAATTTCTTCCTCATTTTCATTCAGACTGTGATTCTGATTATTTATTATAAATGATGCTGGAACAATTGCTTTACAGGGCCCTACAGGAACTTCACTTGACTCAATCAAGATTGTTGACCTCTGGTGTTCAACATACATGTCTATCATGTGGACTCCTTGACGCACATGATCAAAGACAGGCTCTAAGTCAACATCACATTTTAATGTCCTAAGACCAAAATCCAAAGAACGGTAGGGTTCCTTGTAATGAATGCAGAAAAAGAGACCATAATTGTATCCTAATTTCTTAACCATCTCCTCTAAAACATCTGTATTCAACACTCGAAAATCTACATGATCAATGTAGTTCATCTTCCCACCAAAGTATTTCCTATTTGGGTTTTCTACAAAATTACCTCCGTGGTGAAATTTTATGGTAAATTGAGTTTGGGTTTCACCTGTAAAAAACATCAATAACAAATTAACACATAAACCATTTCAAATTTTACCTAATTCAGACCCTGTGAGCTTGCATGTCACTTACGGTACATTTCATCCGGTTCGAAATACTGATCTTCATCTTTAACCTTCCATAATCGAAGATCCATGCTCGTAACAGAGTTCCAATCGACTGTAATTCTTCAAGAATGCTTGATCGCCAATGAACAGCTCTTGATTTTAGAGGTAGGTTAACTTGAGGGTTTCAAAGTGATGAAATGGGTATTATATGACATTGCAGGTCAAGATTATGGTGATTTTATCTTTCTGCCCTTTGACCATTAAAAGAAAACGTTGATATGTGACGGAAACATGGTCCAGGGGGTAAAAGTGCGACATAATATCAACGTTGGGGGGGGGGGAAATTGCAATTATTTTGTTGGGGGGGTCAGAGTGCCAATTGGCCTAAACCCCAGGGAGGTAAAATTGCATTTTACTCTACAATTTATATCGTAATGTCGAGAAAATACTTAAATACAACCATGTATCACGACTTTAATCTAGAGGAGTGTTGGTACCATATTGATATTATGGTTCTCGATTGATGTAAAATAAGTGTCGTTATCTTTTTGGGCGTATCATAACTTTAGTTTTTTAGGTTTTATCTTTCGGTTATTGTAACGAGTGTTGGTACCATAATGAACCAAACCAACAACGGCCAAATTTCCGCCGCAACGCGCGTCAAGTTTTACTAGTTATTTAATATTGGAATATTGGATTTTAATAATTCCAACTATTCTTCATTTGCCGCCAACAGTCCCAACTTAAAAAATAAACACTGACAGTCCCAACTGTTGACATACTGGCCACCAATGGTTCCTGACTAACAGAACCCTAACGCCGTTAGTCTCTGGTCGTCGGAAAACCTTTTTGGCCAGAAAAAAGGTTTCTAAAGGTCCGATCTAAGGTTACAAAGAGGTTTGGGACGAAAATGTTTAGTTTTCCGGCCAAAAAGTTGAGTTTTCCAGCCTAAAAGAAGTTTTCCGGCGAATTTTTTTTTTTCCGACACTTCAATAATTGGGGCTTTTACCAGAAAAGGATTTCTAAAGGTCCGTAATAAGGTTACAAAGAGGTTTGAGACGAAAAAGTTTAGTTTTCCGGCCAAGAAGGAGTTTTCCGGCCAAAAACGTTTTTCCGGCAACCGAAGACTAACGGCGTTAGGGTTCTGTTAGTCAGGGTCCATTGGAAACCAAAATGTTAATGGTTAGGACTGCCAATAGTTAATTTTTGAAGTTTAGACTGTTGGCCGCGAACGACAAATAGTTTGGATTATTAAAATCCAATATTCTTTTAATATTTATCATTACAAATACAACGCTTGGCTTGTAAAAAAATACCCAATTCGAAAACCCTAATTGCT
Organism: Helianthus tuberosus; assembly: GCA_030545235.1. Taxonomy (NCBI): domain Eukaryota; kingdom Viridiplantae; phylum Streptophyta; class Magnoliopsida; order Asterales; family Asteraceae; genus Helianthus; species Helianthus tuberosus. Next base: position 81,561 of record JARYGA010059758.1, on the reverse strand, counting down.
CTCTTTTCACTTTTTAGGGGTTTGCAATGGCCGACGCTGTGATCTCTCTTGACAAGATTAAAGCTTTCTGGAGATCTCAAGTTCACGATGAAGAGAATTGGGCTATGAACTCGGTAATACTTTCATTTCTTCAACATAACTTCGTATTATCATCATCTACGTATTCAAATCTGTCACTCATTAAACGCATTTAGATATGTGGAAACCTGAAATTTCAATACATGTTTGAAATATTCACGTAATCGGTTGAATTTGGATTGTATGATTTGATGTTGTTTATCTGTATTGTTTAATTGATAAGTTAGGGTTTCTGATGGTCGAATTATTTCAGGATAGAACTGTCATTTGATCTTTTTAATGTGTATTGCACAATTGATGGTTAGGGTTTCTATTGGTAGAATTATATTATTTAGAAGTTCTATTGATTATTGGGATTTTTGTTGGTGGATTTCTTCATAGGCCTGTAAACGAACCGAACCTTCGATGAACAGTTCGTGAACACTTTAGCGGGAAATTCGTTTAGTTTAATGATCGAACAAAGTTTTTTGTTCATTTAATAGAATGAATGAACATGAACACATGTTTCATTTGTTTTTTTACGTTTGTGAACGTCTATTTATGTTTGTTCTTTTATGTCTGTTAACTGTTCGTTTAAATTGTTGGCAAACGAACATGAACAATAAGATCCGTAGTTTAAGTTCCTGTGTTCGTGTTTGGTTTAAGTTAAAAGAACGTACACCGTTTGTATTCGTGCAGTTCGTTTACAGGCCTATTCTGCATATAAAACTGTGATTTAATCTTTTTTATCCTTATTGCGCAATTCATAATTAGGGTTTCGGCTGATAGATTTTTCTATTTAGAACTGTGATGTGATATTGGGATTTGGGTGTATAACTGTATACCTGTGGCTTCATTGGAGGTGGATATTTCATAATTGTTTAGATCTTGGGTGACATGGGGTTTGTCTTGTAGTTGTTTTATGTTGAGTTTAGACTGTTTTTTGCAAGTCTTCCTGATAAAAAAGAGGGGATATAGGTGCAATGTGTGTTGTTTTTTGCTTTGCATTTTAGATTGATGTGTGATTACAGCTGAGATCAATGGTTGTTTCCATGTGATAGATGAACGTTGAATAAACAAAGTTCGTTCTGACTGAGAGGTTGAGTAGTTATCTAGCATAGTAGCTTTGTTTTTTAGTCTCCCAGTTTGTGTATCAGCCATATCCTTCGCCTATTTGGTTTAGTGGTAGTTAGTCAAGAGTGAGTTGTTTTAAGTCTTGGTGCTAAGAGGTGGCAAAATGAACGGGTTGGATCAGGGTAGGTGGTTTGAATGACTGAAACACATTTTCTTCATTATTTCAAACCCATTTATAATTGATTATCGTTTCAAATATCAATACAAAGTTCAAATTAAAATCTTTGTTTTTTAATAAAATGTTTCCCATAGGTAAATGCACAAAAAATACACTTTTGGTCACTTTCAAGTTTCAATCTGTTTGATTCGTCTACTTTTAACCCGATAAAGATAAAACATACAATTAAATGGGTCAAAACCGTGAGATTATAATGGCATTACACTTTACAAGTGATAAGGTTTTCTAGTTTATGTAGAGATTTTACATCTTGTTGTTTGACTGATCCAACTACAATTTGGTTTCTTGTTTTGCTGCAGAAATTACTTCGTGCTGTAGGACTGTTTGCTGGTTCTATTGTTTTGATGCGGAATTTTGGTGACCTCATGGCTATATGAAGAAGATGAATTCTGGATCTCGTTAAGACTTTTAGTTTTTAATCATGTTTCTTTTAGTGGTAATGTAATGGTTGTTGGATTTTTATTGATTTTGGAGATGCTTCTACAATGAATACTTTCGCAGAGATGAAACAAACATGATTGTCTTGTGGTAATTTTACGGTTCTTGATCTTTCTTGTTTTGTTTGTGTTGCTAATGTAAGGTTGGCTATCCAGCACAAAAATAACCAAGTCTGGGCTGTCATATCTGAGCTGTTAAAAAATGGTCATGTTCAAAATTGACATGTTTAACCGATTTGGTTTAAACATAAAAAGTAAATAAAAAGTAAAAATATATACGTGTTATATATGGTCAACATGTTTAGAATTGTTTATCTCATTTATGGCCATTTACATCTTGATTACAACCATTTCTTTTAATGGATGTACATTACAATGAGAGGTTAAATGCTCTCATGTGCAAGATACATGGGGGTTTCCTTTTCGTCTGTAGATCATGATTAGGTTTCTTACGACGGGAAAACATTCGATTTCTAATCATATGTCCAGTTCTATTTTATCTTGTAAAAACCAGCAACTTGTTAAATCTCTTATTGATTTTCCTGTTGGATATCTTGATAGTTTCAAACGTAGTATTGGCCAGGAGTCAACACACGTTGACTTTTTGGAGCATTGAGACTTTAGAATTTTGATCATGGTATTGGTCATTTCCACCATTGACGAAATTTGGAATTTCTTGGTCATCAGTTGGCCAAAGTTCTGCATTGAGTAGTGTGCCGAAGTCTTGACATTTTTCGTACATTTTGACTTTCTGTTGCTCTGCATCTACATCAACATGGTAGACTTATGGAAACTAAAGAACGAAATGTGTAATTTCCATTATACTTGAAGGGTGAAAAATAAATATTTGCTTCAAACATATAAATATTTAGGTATTTAAATAGCTAAGTCACTGCACCTTTTTTATAAATAAAAAGTTTATATAAAAACTGATATTTATTATATATAAAAAGTTATATTTTATAAAATAAGTATATAGCTATATAATAAATAACTTTTTATATAACGTTATGATAAAAATAACTAAATAATATATGTTTTATTATAAGTAATAAAGAAAATAAACAATAAACAAACCATGCCTAAACCTGAGCTTGAGCTTGAAAATATTAACAAGTCAAACACAGACCGGGTGCTTAGCTTGTTATGTGGGTGTTTGGGGTTCCCTATTTTGCACCAACTTTTAACTTATTGATTTCTTAGAAGTTAAAAGAAATCCCAAACATACTCTGAAAAGGACTTTCATGGCTAAAAGGAATCCCAAACACTCTCTGAGAATGACTTTTATGTCTTGAAATAGCTTGAAGAAGGAGAAATTGAGAAGTAAGAAATTCTTTCTTCTTACTTCTCAACTTGTTTATTTTTAGGCTGGTGGGTGTGATTTAAAGCCTCTAAGGGTTTTATCACGTCACGTAAGCGCCACGTAGATTTTGAGATAAAAATGACGCCCCCTTTAACAATGATGGTGTGAGATAATGCCCCACTAGTGCCCCCACCTAATTAAATATTAAAAAAAAATTAACAAAATCTGATTGGTTAAGAGGCATAGGGCCCACCAGATGCACCCATTCATGCCCGTTAGTGGGCTGGCGGACAAGGGTTGGCACCCCCTTGGCAACATGTAGGGGGTGGGGAAGGGCGCCAAGGGACGCCAAAATTGTTGATGTGGCGGGGTGGCGCGAGGCCACACCCCTGGTTTTACACCATAATCAAAGCTTAAGATCATATGTAACAAAAGATGTTTAGGGATTAGATTGCTTAATAGCAATCAATATGGTTGAAAAAGAAGTTTGAAATGCAGTTTGCACAACTTATGAATTTCAAATTATTTATTTCTAATATTCAACTTATCTATTAGACTTCTACAATAAACTAAAAGTGTTTTAATGGTATCACAAAGAATTCAAGAACAATACATAGACTATATATTGCATACTTTTGCAAAATCAAGCAATCATGTACTTTTGGCGATCAATAATTAAACCATACTTCATATTCAAAACTGCAGATTCCCAAAGATTGACAATTTGACATGAAGACACTAACTACAACCATCCCATAAAACAAAAGTTAAAAAGTTGCTTTAAATACATCTTTCAAAGAACATGATACCAAACAACCATCATGAATTTTCAAGCTTTCATTGAAGAGATCTCTTGCAGCAACAACTTAGACTCAGCTGCAAAATCAACTGGACTCACAGACTTCACGGTAATCCTTTGTCTTTTCTCGTTGTTGTACTCTCGTGGTGCAACCATCAATCGGAAAACATGTGGGACCCATGTCGCTTTCTTAAGTTGTGTTTGATAATCACTTACATCATCCTGTGACTTCATCTTATCAAGCTCATCAGCAGGGCACCCGATTATTTTCTCGGCTTCATCACTGAAAAGAGAAAACCAAGCTCCACCACTTGCATCAGAAAACTTTGCAGACAGAATATACCTGAAATAACAATAAATTAAGTTATAATATTTCATAATTAATAATCTTGCAAATTATTTACAATTTCACAATCTCACAAACCTTAAACTACAGTCAGATTCAGTCTTTTGGCATGCTTGACACCAGTAACCAGAACCAAGCTCTTCAGTAACTTTCTTGTTGCAGGTTTTGCATGCGCGGTAGTACATGGTTTGATCAGTTTTGATCAAACTCATACAAGCTCGTGCGCTGTAAAACACAGGCTGCCAGACAAATAAATTTGTTAATTTAACTGAACAATTTTGCGCAATGTTTAATGATAATGTTTGACAAGTGTTTATCTACGTTTGATACCTTGTCTTCACCCAAAGACGGGTTGCTGGTTATATGGTCAAGTGTCACACGGTCAGCATAGAGTGATCTACCACCACTTTTCATTGAAGGGCTCAAAGTCGAGCCAAGAGATTGCATGCTGGTTTCTTTGCCTTCTGAGCTATACCATGATTTCAACTTTTGAGAATCAGGGCTGTCAGGGTTTATTTCTACGATGCTTTTGCTCACGGTTGACAATGATACCCCTGAAGCAAAGAACAGAAAATAAATAAGCAAACTATAACTAAATATTTTCAAAAATGGCTATGATGAACTTGTTACCTTGAAAATCGGATACCCTTAAGGATTTGATTGCAACGACTGGTGAATCATCAGCCATGTCTAAAAGTTTTTGACCAAGATCTGTGGCAAGACCACCCCACAATGACACAACTACTGTCTTCTTCCTGAAAAAATAAATAATTCCAGTTTAATGTATGTACAAAAAGGAATGAGAATGAGAACGTTAAAAACACAAAAGAACAAGTAGGCTTACGTGTCATCTGCGATAGTTATGTCACGTTTTGGGACTGTCTCGTTATCAATTTTCCTTCTAATGCTCATTGTTGGAGATACATTTTGTACAACACCAATGACATCTGCAGTTAATAGTCTAGTCAAAATCAAAATCGTGTATCAAATATTGTCAACTGAAATAAAAATTTGGGTAACAGTTTCATATACCAATAAGTTCTTTCTGCTGGACATATGGTCCCAGCTGATCAATTGGGATAAAGTTAAACTTGGTTTCAGGGATAAAAGCCGCTTCATTGACTGCTTCTTCCACTAGAGAATTTTCATTCAAAGTCATTTCATAATCATTCTGTACAGTCTTGAACTGCTTGTTAGCCACTTTTAAAGACCCTTTGGATATGTAATAAACTTTTCCCATTTCAAACATGTCAAAAAACTTCCTTGCAGCCTCATTAAACATGGTTGCTTGAATTTGAGTACCCTGAAAATAAAAATGTCTTAATTTACTAACACAGATAAATTAACTTAAAAACTAAAATTGCAACATTATTGAGAGAAGTAAACTTACATCTTCATCAGTTAGTTCCACGTTAAAGACACAACCTTCCCCTCGTGCATTCTTGTAATGGCGCATGGTTCCTTTAGCGGTGAGTCGAACTTTAATCGTCCAGTTTCCTTGATAAGGGTTTAACGATGCCAGTGGGTGAACCCTTCTAGTCATTGACATTCTTGCAGAAGGAGCCACGCTGCAATTCAAAGGATAATTATTAATCAATTAAACAAAAACAGATTAAATTTGCAACAAAGATACAAACAATATGCAATTATCACTTTGTACACACTTACTTTCTGTTCTGTTCATGGATGATTTGAGCTGCTGATTTGGTGATAACCTCTTGCTTTGGTTTCAAGACAATACCTGCATTTTCACTTTTCACCTCTACCTTATATTCTGCGTCCAAAGGAGGAGATACTGCTTCACATTTTGTCACAATCAAGTACCTAATAAAACATCACCAAAGTATGTTAACACAAAGTAAAATAAATCTCCAAAAATATGACAAGTTGAAAAACAATGGCAAAATCAAGATGAAACCAAATTCATACTTTTCGTTTTTGTTTGGAATGTCATTGAGAGTGTAGTCAGCGACACGAATGAGACCAAGGCTCTGGATGTTTCCATTGACAACCTCTGATGACAAACTGGACTGAAGAATTGCCTTCAGCTTACTCTTGCCATCACTCACATTAAAACTGTAGAGAAAAACAATTCAAAATTGAAAAAATTGTAAGCATCATAACTTAATATCACCTAGTTAAAATTTATAAAACAATAAACACAAATCATATGGTGATGCAAATAAACCTATGGATTAAGGCTTTTTGTACAAAAGTATATTCAATTTTTTAATTAATAAAAAAACAAATCATCGACAACTGAAGCTCAAACAACAAGCTTAAAATGCTAAATGAAAAATAACAAAATGACATGAGCAGATGTAAGCATCATAATGTAATATCACCTAGACTACCTTCAACACGATAAACTCAAATTATACGATGATGAACATAAATCTATGAATTAGGGCTAAAAAAAAGTCATCCATATACCTAAAATGCTAACAGAAATCAACAAAATAACATGAACAGTCAATGCAAAAACAACTGAAGTTTAAAAAACCTGTAAACATTATCCTCTAACATCACCTACTACCGATCTACAAGACGATACACATAATCACATGAAGATGCGCATAGATCTATAAACTAGAGCTAACAAGTCACTGAACAATACATCGCCAACAATATACCTAAAATGTTAACAAAAATCAGCAAAATAACATAAATAATCAGTGCGAAAACAATAAAAGCTCGACGAAACTGTAAGCATCATACTGTAACATCACGACCGAGTACCGATCTACAAAACGATAAACACAAATCATACGATAATGTGCATAGATCTGTAAATTAGGGCTAAAAAGTAACTAGACAATAAATCGTCGACAATATGCCTAAAATGTTAACGAAAATCAACAAAACAACAAGCAATCGATGCAAAAACAAACAAACATTTGAAACTTACGTGTATCTGTTACCGGTAGGCTTTAGATCGAGCACTTGAACAACGATTTCCGGAAGAACAGCAGAAGAATCCGGAGTAGGATTCGACATGATGCTCGAAATCGCACCTGGACTCACCGTTTTCGCCATTTCTCTTGCTTAAAAGAAGATTAAATCAACAAACACTGACGAAACCCTAACCCTAGCTCGCACTCGTGTCTTCTCTCTGTGGATCTGCTGTGAATAAAAGTAAATTGTGGATTGAAATGAGGTGGTAGCGGCTTTTTGTATAAGTGGTTTTAGCGGCAATAAATTGAAATTTTAGTGAACTTTGATGCCAATTTGAGTGTTTTCCCGGGGTTTTGCTACTCTTTTCGAATAAATTTTTCGCGCCATGTGTTTTTAGGAGATTTTTAAAAAAAATTTGGGTAATTTACGTAAATGATCCCTCTACTTTACTTTGTTCCAGTAAGACACGCATGTTGTATGGAATTGGGGTTTTGTGTAAAATACTAGTTTTTGGTTTATTTCATAAACTTCGGTATAGGTGTGTAAATAACCCATCGTATATCTAATTTAACTTATAATAAATGATTACAATTAATGGCACGTGACACTTTTCTATCAACCTCACAAAAATACAATAGTTATTTTTTTTTATTAAATCATCCTTATATTAATACTAATTGTTGAAATGTATTGGATTCATATCATTCATTTGGGCTTCTATTTATTTAGCTGAATGGCCTTGTTTGTTGTTATATTGTGCCCAGCCACATTATCTCTAGTTATATTTAATGTATGGTTGAGTTTGACAGTTTGTTATCAGGTGCAAAGTATAAGACCATGTGTAGTGGTAGTGGGTTATAATGCCCCCACCATGGGGCATTATCCGACACGTGGCGTCCTAGTCAGTAATGGGGCATTATAGCAAAAGTGGCGTAGTGGGGCATTATCCAATAATGCCCCTTCCAATCAATAAACAATTATTTTTTTATAGAGAAAAGAAAAAAAAAATGGCAGTACACTTGGAAAGTTGGAAGTCTCCCATTGGCCCATGCATTTGACCCATGCACTTTATTCAAACAAAACGCCGGCTTGCTTTTCCACTTTAGCGTTTTTATTAAAACGCCGGCTTCCAACTTTTTCAATTATAACGCCGGATAACGCCCCATGTAATGGGGGTGGGGGCGTTTTGGGGCGTTATTTTGCAATTTTTTTTTAAAAATCACGCCCCACTACGGGTGGTCTAAGGGTTTTTATGTAAACTCACGGGGATTGCGATTATCTTGGTGAGAAGTTTTGGACATGGATGTAACATTTCAGGAGGGACCTGGATGTAACATTCCGGGGGCTAGTATAAAAGGTGTGCGACTAAAGATTTCATTCATTCACTCCTCATTTTCTTACACGCACACTCTCTAGTTCCGGTTGTAGTATGTTAGGGTTTGTTAGAGAAATTATGTTCAGATGTTGTTAAAGATCTTCTTGTATAATCTCTCAGTTGTTTGTGAGAGATTGATTTTCTTGTGTTGATGATCATCTGGAGTTTTTTTTTATTCTGTATTGTTCTCTGATCTTATAGTTTGTAAGATTTGTTGGGTATTTGGGGGTAACAATTTTGGATTAGATAAATAAGATTTTGTCACCGTTTTCTGTCACTATTTCTTGTGTTTGTGTGATTGATCTTCATACCAATGTTGTTAACACTAATAATTGAAAAAAACGCAATAATTGAAAAAAAAAAACACAATAAATGGAATTGATATTTTGTCACATCCTCAATTTCTACATGCGGGATTTCACCATGAGCCGTGTGACAAAGCAGGATTATTAGTATTAGTTACATTGAACAACCTCTAAATGATGTTTTAGAGAAACGTCGTTGCTCAGTTGAATGAGAAAACACATGTTTTGAATGTTCAAGTAAAATGCAGAAACGTAAAGTAAAAGTAAAGTTTAACCAAATGCGCAAAACAAGCACGCCCAAAAAGTAATGCAATAACGTATAAGAAAAAAAATATGTTCAAATGTTTAATGATACGACTCTGTGAATGTCCCTAATCGCGTGCAATACCTAGCAACCTGCGAATGTATGCTAACATGTGTCAACACGGAGTTGGTGAGTTCATAAAAATGCAATTGTAATAAACAGAGTTGTAGGATAAAGTAAATTTCAGTTATATCTTAGATAAATAGCATGTTACAAGTTTCTAAACTATTTGAACTGAATATGACTAAATGAATTTGTGACTTCCACCACGTATATCAAACGGTGGTGCTGATGTTAGGTCAATATTACACTCGTTCGACCTCCAGTCGTGCTAGCGCGACCAGCCAGGAAAGTGTAGTACTACTCAAGATTACCTTGCTAACTTCCTATATTAAGGGTTCAGATGTGTAGGGACTTTTATGATATGTGTAGCGTTTTAGCAAACATGTGATATAAATGAATTACCAAATCTAAAGAAAAGTCACAAAGTGTTTCCCTCCAGGAAAGTGTAGCATTTTAGTTTCCTTCCAGGAAAGCATATGTAAAAGAAGTAGTGAACTCACCTTATGGTGCGTATGATATAACCAACCAAGAAAATTGAATAGAAAACCGCTAACGGTAACCTATTATATTACGACATTCTATCAGTGTGCATTTTAAGTGTTTGGTCATAAGACTTTGCATTCGAAAATCTCATTGTTCAAATATGTCAAGTAAGACTCACACATAGACCAAGTTTACCCAACGACCCGTTGTTGACTAATTAAGTTACTTCATGTTAATTCATGTTCATGCAACTCAAGTAAAGCTATTGTACACATCAAATAACATGTTGAGTTACATTTATTTCAGCTTTACATACTAAAGACACCTTGCATAGCCAAATAGATGTGAACTCTACTGTTAACAAAAAGTTTTAGTAATCACGGTTCAACTTCAGTTTCTAAGTCAATTTGTGTACTTTATTTAAAATACTGAACGATAAAGAAAAATTATTAATATTTTATGAGATTTCAAATAGTCTATTTGAGCTTGTGTAATTTTCTTGAGGTGTGAATGTTTATAGAAAATGTATGAAAAATCCTATATTATAGAAAGGTTAAAAACGCCGTTTTCTAGCGACACTTGGGTTATAGTACACGTCAAATAACATGTTGGGTTACATTTATTTCAGCTTTACATACTAAAGACACCCTTGCATAGCCAAATAGATGTAAACTCTACTGTTAACAAAAAGTTTTAGCAATCACGGTTCAACTTCAGTTTCTAAGTCAATTTGTGTACTTTATTTAAAATATTGAACGATCAAGAAAAATTATGAATATTTTATGAGATTTTCAAATAGTCTATTTGAGCTTGTGTAATTTTCTTGAGGTGTGAATGTTTATAGAAAATTCATGAAAAATCCTATATTATAGAAAGGTTAAAAACGCCGTTTTCTAGCGACAATTTACCATTAAATTCATAAAAAATCTACGTTCCTCTAATTGATGCAAGGCTAATTGGAGTCTCTCACCAGCTCTTAGGAGTACCTATTGTGAAAATTTCACATCTTTTGTCTCAAATTTTACCAAGTTATAGTACTCGTAATGAACCCCATTTTATGATCAGAAAACTTAGTTGTACATGTCAACATTAAAAATTTGCAAAAACATAGTTCGAGTTCATGAAAAATTACGAATTTTTTTGGGATAATCTACGCATCCAGCAGATGATCCTAGACTCAATAATGTTCTTATTTGGCATCATTATGTTCATGTTATGACTAATTTTTTTTGGGAAATTTTGCAGTAGCATTCCTACGAGTTCATGCAATATCTAACTTTTAAGTTTTAATCATGTAATAAAGTTTCCCCTTTGAGAACTCTAGAAGACCTAACATAAATCACATAGTTTGATCATGACAAATTGTTCCATGCATCCTAACTAACTCCCAAGAACCAAGTTCGATCATCAAACAAAACTAACATGCATTCCTACACAATCTTGTTTAACAAAAGCTTCCATTATAGGCAAGTTGTGAACACCATGATCTAGCATTCTATTCGTTGTTTTTATAATTTCAATATGTTTAAATACATTTACAATCATCATATCAATCAACACGGATCATTAAACATGCCAAGAATCACCTAAATCAAAATCATCTTCAATAAACTTTCCATTCTAGACAGGGTATGAACAATGGATATGTCACAACCTGATTTCCTGTTGGGCCTGGACTTGGGGTTTATGCGTGACCATTGATATCAGTAATCACAAATAACAACGGAAGATGGGAATTTAAATTTAAAATATAAAAGTACAAACTTAAGTGTCTGAAAGTTCAAAAATAATTATACAGACTGATTGTACTTAAAGAGATCCACAGGCAGACCGGATATAATAAAATGAGACTTGAGACTAATAGGTCTTTCATGAAGTTGCAAATTCCAAATCGCCTAGACCAAGCAGCTCCAGCCTATTCCGTATCTGTTATATAACCTACGCTTAGTCTTTTGAAAATACGTCAATTTTCAATGGTAAATACAATTAACCGACTCTTTTTGAAAATCTTTTCAAAAAGCATTTAATACCATTTGGTATATTTTAAAAATAATTTGGGATAAGATAATGTTTCTTGTTACCAGTTTTACATGCTTGTCAATACATATGGGGACCGGAACTAAACGCCGGTACATGATTAACCGACACACCAGATTTTTAAAATCATATAAAATAGCATTAGCGTCTGTCAGGTGTATGCCTACACCCCGCACTTAGGTCGTGGCCACTTGCAATTAAATGAGCCGATGATATCCAGGACACGGTCCTATTAACCCCCTGATGTGCGTGAATTATATATATATTTTTATAAATGAATTTTTCACACAAATTTAGTTTTAAAATGGTTTTCACCTAAAAACTAAACTACACACACAAAAGGGCAAGTGTACCCATCGAGTGGTAATATAGTTTATGGGCAAGAACCGGATATCAATCCGTGGACGCGGTGTCTCAATAATAAACTTTTGCTACTTTAAAGCCTTTTCAATTAACGGGTTTGGTTTTTCTAACTTAGCATGCAAATAAACAAACTACTAAATATTCTAGAAAATAACAATATCTAAGAAAGGGTGCCTAAACTAAGTTTCCACTAACAAACATGTGACAACAAAAGGGAAGGATTAGTGATGATGCAAGCACTAATTTCAACTAAATCCCCAATCAAGGATTCCTAGTCTTATAATTCTAAGGAAAACTTAAAATGAATTAACATCATAATCACCTAAAAATTATTCTTTTAAGTTCACTTGCTAAGTTGATGTTAATCTTTAATCATGAGTTATTTGTTTGTCAAAACTCCTAACTCTACAAATTAGGGAAAACTACTATGAACAACACACTAATCACCCTAGCTTGGTTTCAAGTAAGTGGCACTATCATCATGTTCTTGATATGAACCACAAGCATGGTCATGCTAGATAACAACCTTGGCCTAAATCATCAAACTTACATGAACACAAACTATATAATTCATATAAACATACTTTTGATCTTTCCAAATCTAGATGCAAGAATTCATACACATGTTCAAATCATCATTCACATCATATTAGCAATTACCATTCCTAGTTTCATGATATGAATCATACTAACAAGTTAACAAGATTCAATAATCATAATATTTACATGGGCTTTCCAACACAACATGTAAATACTTATGACCAAACATTTAAGAACAAGGACTTTAAGCATGCACATGAACTCTAAGAACAAGATTAAGTGTCACCATGAAGATTAACAAAAACAATCACCACATCTACTTCCATGTTATCACATATTCATTAGCTTCAACATAGTTTAGACAACACAAATGTTTAGCCCATAAGGCTCATGACTACCAAATCAAGCGTAAGAAAGCATAAATTGTTCATAATGTAACTAGTAAGCTAACCAAGTTAAAGACAAGATTAAATGGTGTTTGAGTAGATCTTCAAGTGATTAAGTCTTCTTCAAGGCTCCCTCTTGGCTCCAACAAGCTTCCAAGACCAGATTCTTGAGAGAAAACTTCAACAAAATGCTCCAACTCCCTTGCAAATGAGCTAGAAACTCGTATTTAAACTGCTAGGCGTTTGGCACTACCATGCCACCTTTTGGCACGTTCGTACATGGCAAGTGTCAGAGTTACTTTTCGTCTGTCGATCTTGTTTTGCTACCATTTATGGAAAAAACCCGCTCAAATGTTTCCGAGGTGGCATGACCATGCCAGACCATGGCATGGTCGTGCGTGTCGATGAACACTCGATGATGACTGGTGCGATCTTGGAAATGAGCTGATCGGAAGTTGTTTTGACCTGGCACGGTCGTGCGTGTGGCTGGCACTGTCATGCGGTCGCTGATCTACAATGGCTGTGTTTGCTGACTGATAGTGCTTGCGAGAGTGCCGACATCGGGAGGCTTGGCACGGTCGTGCGCCTGTTTGGCACGGTAGTGCTATATCTGGCAGTTTGCTGGAATGCTTCATTTTTGCTCCATTTTACTCCAAAAGCCTCTGTTTCAACACCGAGCCGAAGCCCGGACCTGTATTTTCACAAACAACTTAAATGAGTACCAAAATCAATGAAAATACAAAGAGTTTTCGCATAAACAGGGCATATTTGACGTTTAAAAGATGTATAAATTCTTATACATCAAACATCCCATCACTTAAACTTTGCTTGTCCTCAAGCAAACTAAAATGAACGAAACTCTCTCAATGGCAATCATCACAACTAGCATTTCATAAGCACAAATAAATAATTCGGGTTATAACAATCAAGGAGTGCTCGACATGAAGGAAAAACCAAAAAGGGGGTATGCAAAATATGTTTATGAGCAATGGTCCATCTTAGAAATCCCTACAAGTTCACCTTGCATCCTCACAATGTTCACACACACTCGGCTAAATATAGGTGCACAGACAATTTATGGTGTATGTTTAGAACACTCGATGCCAAGACGATAACTATGCGATATCATAAGCTTGTGGAAGGATCAAATCCAATCACTTGACAAAAATATAACAAAAATCATGAGGTCTTGTTTGGGTTGTAACTTGGCTTGGGTTAAGGGTGTGGAAGTGGATTTTTAAAGTGGCTAAAATTGTTGTAACCCGATGGTTCGACTAACTTTAAATATAAGAAAATAGAACTATATAACTAAATAATATCTAACCGAGAGCAAAGCAACAAATATCACTTTTTTACTCCCAAAATTGCTCTAACAAAGCCGATTGATAAGGCTTTTTCAACTATATTTCTTCGGTTTTTTTATAGCCCATGCTTTATAGAGAACTAAGTATGTCTACTTAGATAAAAACTCTTGACCATGAGGTTGCATTACAAAGAATAGGATACTATACAAAAGCTAAAAGTTAATTACTAACCGAACCGGGCTTCCAACCAAAAATGGGTTAAAAAATATAAAAGGCTAATTTGGCTAAGTGGTTAATATTTAGTGGTTTAAAAGAAGTGAACGGGAAAGGCTCAACTTGGGTTGACTAAGGGAATGATTTAGGTAGGGAAATAAATATAAATGGCTAAAATTAAAGGGTTTCCTAATGCCGCAATCATTTTTATGCTTATATTTTTGCTTTGTGGCCTCGAAATGTATACCTAACACAAGTTCTAAATCACAAAAGTCATCCGACTCACTCAATCTTTTCCCGCAAAAACATGAGCAAAAATAATCCTAAAGCTATAAGGCTAAAAAATAACTCACGGAAACTGGCGTATTGGGTAAATATGCAAGGCAACAAGTAGGTCAGTCGCTTGATTTCTTATGCTCGTTTTTATACGAAAAACATGTTACTTGACGGTGTTCCTTACGCGAGCGAATCCCCTTTTTGCGTTTACCCTTATTTATTTATCAAAAAATTTAGTGCTTATTTCGATAATTATGTTGATTTGATTAATATGCCACAAAAATTGTTAAAGAGAGCTTTGCATTATTTATATATATATATATATATATATATATATATATGACAACAAAGCTTAAGCGATAACCACCTCAACACTTGAATTGTACATCGCCCTCGATGTACAACAAAAAATTGAATAAGCAATGGAAATGCGAATTCAATACAAATAAAGGAAGGTAGGAACATGAAAACTCCCCTGAAACATAAAGGCTAGAATCGGAGCAAGATGAAGTAAAAAAGAAGCATCCACAATGAACTTCCAAGCCATCCCTCAAGCCAACATCTCATCGAGCGAACACTGCACACTTAGCAAACATGATCAAATTCATAAGAATTTACCCAACCCATTTTTCCCTTGCCTTTGTTTATTCATTTAACCCACTACTAAAGCAACAAAAATTAAAAACCTACGACGAAGGGGTATACGAACTACGAAAAATGGCACACCCCTCAAACATGAAATAACGATAAAAAGACGAGATGGATAACGGGACTAAAACCTGTCACCGGATCCGGAAGGACCGGCGTCGTCCCGACGATCAAATCTGGATATGCGTGTGAAGCGCGGAGGCGGCTGCGTGTAAGGTGCATTGAGCGAACTTGGCATATGTTGCTGCGAACCAAACAACCAGTCGAAGCTACGATGGGTCTGCTCATACATATCCTCCATGAAGTTCCCCTGCCGATGCTGCTCAGCATGAATCAGACCCACATCTCACCTTACCTCGCGCTGGTCCAAGGCGAGTCCATCCATACTCCAAAGATCAATCGATGACGGCTCATAAGGACCGTAGGCACCATGCTCATAACCACCACCACCATATCCGCCATACATGTTCTCCCAGTTTGGGTTATCAAAGCCGTGGCCCACCTCACCAATCTGAATGTGGGGACCCGCTCCCCCAGCGGGCCCCTCCTGCTCATGAACTGGGATATCCTGCATGTGAACGTCATGACCGCCACCATCACCACCATCACCATCACCATCATCATCATCACCCTCCTTCGCTACAGGAAGCGGGTCCCAAATCCTGCCCAATTTGTCAAAAAGCCTCGGGATTCCATTTACTTTGCGGATCAGATGCATAGAGTTCAGCTGTTGCAGATCGAGAAGGCCATAGTCACAAGCTTCGGTCAAATGGTCTAACCGAACCCTATAGAATTTGGCCAGTTTGGTGGCAAAGGCTCCTCCACAGATTCGTGACGTGGGCATCGAGCCAATACCTCGAATAATCGACCCTGCAACGCTGACCGCCAAGTTGCAATTTGAGCCGGAGATGATGCAATAAAGTTGAAAAAGGTCGCGGGTGGTGATGTTGCCCGTGCTGTCACCCCGACCTCCCATAATGTGGAAAATGGCGTGCTCGATGACTCGGTGAAGTGGGTCAAGAATCCATGTTGCCTTGGCTCTCCTCGGGTCCCATATCCGACCCGGCACTGTGATCTCATCCCAAAAGGCGGACTTGTCCGTGTCTGGCTCCTAATCTTGCAAACTGCCATGAAATAGGTCAAAATCTATCTCGTAATCCTCGTATAGCCCCATCACTTGACCGAACCGACTAATGGATTGATGGTGCCATTTCTTTCCTAATCGGTATTTTACAACAACATTTTTATCGTACACGTCCGGGCAAGGAAAGGTGAATCGGAAGGACGCAGAAAACTCAATCACCAACTCCACGTACTGTGGTTCCGCTATCTCGAAAAGGCGGGTCCAAGGAGGCGTCATAAGATCATCGAACCGCTCGGACTGTCCGAGCAAGTCTAAGTCAACCATCTGTAATCTCCTCATGGGCTCAATCAAGTGTCTCCTAGCCCACAACCTTTCCGCCTTAGCGATACAATACCCTTCCCTATCATTGTTGCGGAACTGCAAGTACAGGTGGTCCATCTGCAAGAAAATTTGAAATCAGCAGCCAAAACAGACAAAAATATGGAACTGGACAACTTGGCACAGTCGTGCCATCCTCTGGCACTATCGTGCTTGACCTGAAACCCAACAAAATTATGAAGATTTCTGGAAATTATGAAGTTCTGGGTTATTATTCCCCAGTCGCACGGTCGTGCCATCCCTTGGCACCCTCGTGCTTGACTGATTTTCGGGAACTGATTTGAAGATCTGGCAATTTTTATGAAGAGCACGACCGTGCCATATGTTGGCACCCTCGTGCGCGATGAACTTCTGGGCAAAATTATGAAGATCCTAACACCTGTTATGAACGGCACGACCATGCCACCCCTTGGCACGACTGTGTGTGTCGGAACCCAAAATCGTGAAACCCTTCAAATCAGCCCCAAAACCCCGATTTTCACATTTTTGCTTAGGGGTTTTGTAAATCGGTCAATTGTGGTTCAAACCAGCACAAAAAACACGAAAACGGGATTGAATCGGGTGATTTAGACCAAGCCCTAAAACTTTAAAGAAAACTAACTATTAAGAACATAACAACTAAATCACAAGAAACTAACAAGGAAAAGGATGAATTACCTGGAATACTTGTTGGGATGAAAGAAATTATTGGAGGAAGCTAGGAGATGCAGGGGATTCGTGAGCACTTGAATGGGTTCAAAGGAGAAGATGAAGTTACGAAGGAGGAGTGGTTGGTTTTATTAAAGATGGTTCTATTATTGATCTGCAAAGGGGCTGACACTTTCATGTCTAATAGTGCCAAATTTTATTGTCGATAGTGCTGATTTTTTTTTAAGATTTAGAAAAAAATATACAAAGAATACTCCTTGAACCCGGGGTACTCACGAAGCATCTCCTACCAAGAATAAGGACCGAACTAACATACCTGAAAGCCGGCAACAAGCTCTAACATCCCTCGCGACCAGAACGAACCACAACCTGAAAAAGAAATAGACAACCACAAAAATAATAATAATATAAACACAAACATGCTAAGTTTATTTACGAGTCTTCAGCTAGACTCACCACCCCGAATTCATTTGTTCTTGGGGTGGAGAGTAACAACCTCCTCACTTTGGTCAACGGACCCTCCAACATAAGCCTTTAGCCTATGCCCGATGACTTTAAACAACCAGCCATCCTCATGGCTTATCTCCACGGGCCCATAAGGAAACACTGACCGTACAGTGAGGGACCCGAGCACCGAGACTTCAGCTTGCCAGGAAACAACTTGAGACGTGAGTTGTATAACAACACACGATCACCCACTTGGAATTCTTTCTTGTCCTTCAAGCGGGAATCATGAAGCGTCTTAGTACGTTCCTTGTACAACTTGGAGCTTTCATATGCATCGTGCCTAAGCTCCTCTATCTCATGAATCTGCACAAACCTGTTTTTACCCGCAACAACCATATCAAGATTAACTGTCATCAAAGCCCAGTATACTTTGTGCTCGAGTTCAACAGGCAAATGACAAGACTTCCCATAGACTAATTTAAACGGCGTGGTGCCTATAGGAGT
Source organism: Helianthus tuberosus (assembly GCA_030545235.1). Taxonomy (NCBI): domain Eukaryota; kingdom Viridiplantae; phylum Streptophyta; class Magnoliopsida; order Asterales; family Asteraceae; genus Helianthus; species Helianthus tuberosus. Next base: position 63,054 of record JARYGA010059758.1, on the reverse strand, counting down.
CTTGTAGGCTATCCGGAAAGCCCACAGTGCATCATCCAATTTATTGGACCAATCCTTACGGGCAGAATTAACCGTTTTCTCCAAAATCCGCTTGATACCCCTATTAGTGACCTCAACCTGTCCGCTCATCTGCGGATGATATGGTGTAGAGAATCGATGTTGCACACCATATAAGGACAATGCTTTCTCAAGCCGTGCATTCCAAAAATGCGTCCCACGGTCACTAATCAATGCCTTCGGGGCACCAAAGCGAGCAAACAACTTCTTCAAAAACCTCACCACCACCCTAGCATCATTAGTGGGTAAAGCCTATTCTTCAGCCCACTTTGAAACGTAATCAACAATTAGGATGTAGCGGTTACCAAAAGAGGTCGGGAAAGGGCCCATGAAGTCTAGCCCCCATACATCAAAGACCTCACAAACTTAGATGCCGTTTTGTGGCATCTCATAGCATGCAGAAATGTTGCTTGTCCTATGGCAAGCATCACAGGACCTCACCCACTCATGGGCATCACGGAAAATAGTCGGCCAAAAGAATTCGGCGTCGAACACTTTCCTCACCGTGTTGTTCGCTCCGTGGTGGCCTCCCGTGGGTCCTTCGTGACAGTGGCGTAAAATATCCCTCGCCTCGTCACCATACACGCATCGCCGAATCATCCGATCCGCTCCTACCCTAAACAAGTAAGGGTCATCCCAAAAGTAATACTTGACATCCTCAAAGAACTTTCGCTTCTGCTGATGGGTCATCCCCTTGATCAGGATGCCACTAGCTAAGTAGTTTGCAAAGTCAGCAAACCATGGGGAATCATCATTAGTCTTGATCCTCATGAGGAACTCATGGGGAAAATTGTCATTGATGTTAGGCCCCCGAGTTTCCTTTCCCTCGGAATGTTCAAGTCGAGACAAATGATCGGCTGCCAAATTTTCAGCCCCTTTTTTATCACAGATTTCAATATCAAACTCTTGCAGCAACAAAATCCAACGTATCAGTCTCGGTTTAGCATCTTGCTTGCTAAAAAGATACCGAAGGGCTGCATGATCCGTGTATACAATGGTCTTGGAAAGGACAAGATAAGACCGAAACTTATCAAAGGCAAAGACCACAGCTAGGAGCTCTTTCTCTGTCGTGGTATAGTGCTCTTAAGCGTCGTTTAAGGTCTTGCTCGCGTAGTAAATCGGGTGAAAGTGCTTATCTTTCCTTTGACCCAAGACAGCCCCGATTGTGAAGTCACTCGCATCATACATCAACTCAAATGGTAGCTCCCAGTCAGGAGCGACCATGATCGGGGAATTCACCAAGTTCTCATTCAATAACTCAAATGCCCGAAGGCATTTATCGAAGAAAATGAACTGGGCATCCTTCTTGAGGAGTTGAGTCATGGGATGGATGATTTTGGAAAAGTCCTTTATGAATCACCGGTAGAAACCTGCATGACCTAGAAAACTCCTAATAGATTTCATTGATGTGGGAGGCGGGAGCTTTGAAATAGTCTCAACTTTGGCTCGGTCAACCTCGAGCCCCGCCTGTGAAATCTTGTGCCAAGCACAATGCCCTCCTTCACCATGAAGTGGCATTTTTCCCAGTTCAACACAAGGTTGGCTTCTTCACATCTAGCCAACATCCTTTTCAGATTCCCGAGACACTGATCAAAAGAACTTACAAACACAAAAAAATCATCCATGAAAACCTCCATGGAGTCCTCGATCATGTCATGAAAAATGGCCACCATACACCTCTGAAATGTGGCCGGGGCATTACACAGTCCAAAGGGCATCCACCGATAGGCGAATGTGCCATAGGGACATGTGAATGTCGTCTTCCCCTGATCCTCGGGAGAGATGGGAATCTGAAAGTAGCCTGAAAAACCATCATGGAAGCAGTAGTACATCCTGCCCGACAACCTCTCCAACATATGATCAGTGAAAGGAAGTGGGAAATGACCCTTCCTCGTGGCATCATTCAGTTTACGGTAGTCAATGCAAACTCTCCATCCGGTGATAGTACGAGTAGGAATTAACTCATTTTTCTCATTAGTCACCACTGTCATGCCTCCTTTCTTCGGGACTACCTGTACAGGGCTCCCATGGTGAATCAGAGATCGGATATATCAAACCTGCATCAAGTAATTTGATGACCTCTTTCTTCACAACCTCTTGCATGTTGGGGTTCAAGCGCCTCTGATGCTGTACCACAGGTTTAAAGTCCTCCTTCATCAAGATGCGTACGAAAGTATGGATTAATCCCTTTTATATCCATAATCTTCCAAGCGATCACCTTTTTATGCTGCTTCAGGACTTCATGCAATCGATCCTTCTCCTCCCCCGACAATCCAGCAGAAATGATAACGGGCAAATAAGTCTCACCCTCCAAGAAGGCATACTCCAAATGATCTGGGAGCTCCTTAAGCTCGACCGAAGGTGGATCCTTAATAGAAGGGCGTGCTTTAGGCTCAGTAACGCGATCCACAACCTCAAAAACCTCGGTACATGGGGGATACGCGTGACCTATCAGACAGGTCACCTCCTGTACTAATCGGTCCACCCTAGGTGAACCAAAGTCTCCCCTCCTAGCAGTTGTGTGTCCATAACATCCTCCTCGAATGTATCACGAAGATGATCACTTACATATGTATCGATAGTCTCAATGAAGTAGAGTGTATCATCTTGACTCTGTGAGTGTTGCATGGATTTCCCAATATCAAAGGTAACCTCTTCATCATCAACCCTAAGAGTAAGTCTACCGGTGCAGACATCAATCAAGGCTCTCGCAGTGGCTAGGAATGGGTGTCCTAAGATAAGTGGAACTGTTTTGTCCTTGTCCATGTCTAGAATCACAAAATCGACAGGAAAGACAAGCTTATCGATTTTCACCAGCATATTCTCAACTATGCCTCGAGGGTACTTCACTGGACGGTCGGCTAGCTGAATGCTCATACAAGTCAGCTTGGGCTCTCCCAAGTCTAGCTTAGCAAAAACCGCATATGGCATGAGGTTTATGCTTGCTCCAAGATCAACTAATGCATTGTTGACCGACAAACTACCAATCAAATAGGGGATAGTGAAACTCCTAGGATCATTCATCTTCTTAGGTAGTTTGTTCTAAAGAACCATTGAAAACTCCTCATTCACAGTCACTTGCGAAAGCTCCTCAAGTTTCTTTTTGTTAGATAAGATATCTTTCAGAAACTTGGCATACTTAGGCATTTGCGCAAGTGCCTCGACAAATGGTAAATTTATATAAAGTTGCTTAAAAAGCTCAAGGAATTTACCATAGTGTTCTTCCATTTTCTGCTTGTTCAACCTCCCTAGGTATGGAATGGGAGGGACATAGTGTCTCACTGGCTCCTTGGGTCATGCTATACTTGCCAGGCTCGCCTCGGTTACACCTCACCGGAGACTCAGTCTCAATCTCCTCAACAATCTCATCAACAACTGGCTTTGCTGGAACAGCCGGAGTGATGGGCTCAGCGATCTTGCCGCTCCTCAACGTGATAGCCTTCGCAGTAGCATTTGGGTTAGGCTCTGTGTTGCTTGGAAGGCCCCCTGTTGTCTCTGAGACAACATCTTGGCAATCTGGCCAACTTGTGTGACAACCCGAGTTTTCAAGGTCTTTCCTCGACACGTTACTTGTTTACAGTCATGTCTCCTTAGCTCGTTGTGTTGTAACTTGTTCATAATTGTTGTATGATTTATGTGTTACATGCTTGTTAATTAGTAATAAACTTATGAGTTGTTTGAATTATAAACGTGGCATGTGTTTTCTCACCTTCATAATGACGACGAAACATAGAAGTTTCACCATACTCCTCACTCGACGAAACTTGGTAGTTTCGTCATGTTCATGTCGACGAAACCTAGAGGGGTTTCGCCACAACCTTATTTTCGACGAAACATTAAGGTTTAGCCGGCCTAGATTTCGTCGAAGCCCATTAAGGGCCCAATACACCTAAGTGAATATTTATTACGTGAGACAGTTACCTTCGTCACATAACTGGCCAATCACATAACTGGCCAATTGAAAACCCTATATCTCTCCCTTCTGTGCGATGGCAACCTTGGGTTCTCGAAGCCCCTTTTTAGCGATCCATTCATAATTCCTTCTATCTCGGTTAGTGTTTAACTCTTGTTGATTGTTTGAGTGAAATCATCATTAACTGGTTATTTGAAATCATTATTAACTGTTGCTATGAAATGCTTAGATCATGATTGGATGATGAGATTGATTATAGTAGGTCACTAGATTATCAGTTACGGTTACGTATGATGAGATTTGATCGTTTGATGATGAATTGGGTAATAGCTAGGGTTTGTTGTTCTGTCGCTAATTCATTAGACTAGATCAGATGTTTATGATTGTAATTGTTCATGCCCATTGTTCATGTTTGGTTTGGTTTGATGTTAGTAAATCATGTTATATGAATGTTAAATGAATATGTGTTACAGTCATGTGCACGACAATGATCTGGTAACGTACAATTCGTGGCTAGGTTTGATGCTGATGATTAACTGTTAAGGTGTAATTAGGGTTTTTGTGTTTGATCAACTGTTAATGCGACGTAACTTATGATTGTCGATGAAACCCATATGTCAACGGAACTTGGGAGTTTCGTCAACTGAACGTCACGACGAAACATGGTAGTTTCGTCAAGGGAGGTCACGACGAAACCTGGGGGTTTCGTCAAAAGGGGAGCACGACGAAACATGGGGGTTTCGTCTGGAGGGTAAACAGACACAGTTAACCAAATTAATTCTGTTAATGGATCATTTTGTTAGTGAGAAACGGAGGAACATTGAGTTAACTATTAGGGATGGCACAAGTAACTGTTATGTGTTGTAATGTAATGAACCATATATGTGAAGTATGATTTGCACGATTCGAATAACTGTTAAGTGCTATGTGGTTGTTGATGCTTGAATACATATGATGACCATAACTTATACGCGAACTATGTGGATGTACACAGATTTCGTTTACATGAATCACCATAGGCTTTGATTGATTTATTCTGAACAAGTAGTTAATTAATCCGAGCAAACCGAGGTGAGTTCACACTTTCTATAAGGCATGGGATTCCCGGTGGTTGGGAATGGGTTAAGAAACTAACAAAACCTACATATTCACCTTTAACGGAATATGTACCTACATCCTCGTTGAGAAGGATGACAACCTTTAACCTGCGTATTCTCCTTGTGTAGATTACGTACCTCCGTCCTCGGTTGCGAAGGACGACAACCTATAACTTACTAGACAAAACTCTATCATGAAGTCCCTCATTTTTATATCGACTTAATCACCGGGCCAATGACGAGCGGGTCATTAGTTAGATAGCACTATTTAGGTTTGAAAAGCCTCACACCGTGCCGCAGAGGACGGGAGTGAACTAATGGATCTGGGCACTTAGTCAATGATGATAGACATTGACGTAGGGCACATACATGACTCCAGTCAGTTATCGATATGGTAAACGGTCTAGTGGTTACATGGGGTAACCCCCACTGATTATGGTTTGGGAAACAAGGAATTGGATAACTCGTGGTTTTCGAAACAACTTAAGGTTTTTGTGATAACATTAAAACTGGAAAACCAACCATGAACTCGCTCAACTTTGTTGTTGACTCGTTGTTACATGCCTTGCAGGTCGTTAGAGGTTTAGCTGGAGCTTTGACGTGATTGTCGTGGGTCACGCAAATTTAATCCCAAATACAACTATAGATAGCGGTAGTAGGGTATCGAACTCAGGGAGTATGTGGAAGATGTGTCGATTGTATAGCTTTGTACTTAAACTAATATTAGACTAAATTGCAGAAATTAAAATTCAAGAGTTTGGTTTGTTGATTGAGAAAACTAAATTAAACTAATGCAAATCAAATGTAGGTTTTAAGACAAATTAGGAGAGAACAATGATCACCCTAGGTTTCAGTTTCTTTAAACAATTGTGTGCAATTTCACTAGAAAGAGTTATATAGACATAACTCGTGTATATGTGATTGAAGTGATAAAAGGGAACAAAGTACTCGGATTAGATAACGCGAGGTTGTTTCCCGATGACCTATTAACCAATAACCAACCCTAACCCTTCCCGTGATATCTCGGTTGCCAGCGGCACCAAGAACGTACGATTAAGACTAGAAATTGCAATATTGATTAACACACTACAAACAATCAAACATACACCATGACATTCAAGCAACGCAAGATATCATTCTAGAAATGCAGAAATTAAACACACAAAAGTTTCAGAAACATTCACCTAGGATGATCACCGAAGAGTTTAGCCGGACATGGCTCGGTGAATCATCAGCAACATCAATCTATTGTTCATACGAATCGAAAGCACAAACCGAATGATTGAAAAATGTTCACAAAACCAACAAGTTCTCCAAAATCGCCCCCAAGGTGTCCAAGAACCGTCCAATGATGAGTTAATCCGAAAAGACACCCAAAAACTAACTTAAATATGGCAGTTACAAGTTTTCCTCGCAGACGGCACCGTAATTTACGGCTCCACCGTAAATTACGGTGGACAATATTCAATTACGGTGCAAATCTTCTGATTTACGGTAGCATCAAGTCATCATCAGGTCCACCGTAAATTACGGTTAGACCGTAATTTACGGTGATGATCTGAGTTTGTTCTTTGCCTCATTTGTCACGTGTGCCGCCCACCAAAGCTCCTATGTGTGATAACTCTTAAGATGTGGCGGCCCAATCACAAACTAGCAGCCGCCCACCTATTTAATGTTGTTGCAATGATGATGATGATGTTTTGAGATTCTGCAACCTCATGTGATGTTGTTGTTTGATGATGATAAATCCTGACCTCCCACATGAAACAGCAGCCGTGTCATATGATGATGAATCGTTGTTGTCTTCAAAAGTCCACCTTGATGATGTCAGTTGAACATGTTGGCAGCCCATGTATATGCCGCCCAAATCAAAGTGAGGCCCTCTATATGCGGCCCAATGAGAAGAAGTCCACGTGATGATGTTGTTGATAATGGTTATGATGTTGACTCTTGCTTCTTCTTTCACGTGTATATGGCATCCAAAAGTCAAGTCTTGTTCACGTGATCAGTTGTTCCCAATATTCACATGTGTTATTCAAGTGGGTAGGCTGCTTCATGTTGGCGGCCCAATAAAGTCCAACCATGTGTGTGACATGGTTTAGGGTTTCATACCCTTTAATTCCTTTTAAATGTATTGAACCAAACAATACATGCACACCAATTATATGCCATCTGTCGTAGACCGTAGGTAATTCACTCGATTATTATCCCGGCTGTTCCGCATCATCACCAAGCATACGAAATTCACCGGTTTAAGCCGATTAACCTGTAACATCACACGAACACTCGTAGTTACTAAGTTCAAGCAAATAACCAAGTAAAGCATGGAATTTTAATCTTTTTAAACCATTTAAGGGTTATCCAACGGACCACCCGTCACATCCCCACACTTACCCGTTGCTTGTCCCAAGCAACCCATTTAAAAACTATTTCAAAACCACAAGCGATCAAGATGCAAACCAAGCTAAAACGTATTGTCCTTTTACTAACTTTCAATCATACCACAAGACACACCCCTCACTAAAACTCTCGGTGACAATAAATATTAGCACATAATGCTAAACCACTCAATGCGTGTGTGTGTGTGTGCGTGACAATAAGCTTGTATACAAATCAAGTTTCCTCCTAACAAATATCTAACATGCTTTAGAATCAAAGGGACTTGCGGGTTGTAACGGGGCTAGGTGTCAAGGTAGGAAAATGGTGGAATATATATGCGAGAGCTAATTGATTTGACCCGGTTTTTATTTCTACTACAAAACAAAACAAACACCAATTATATACACAACTTCTTCAACATTCTCAACTACAATTGCAACTAAATATTTCTTTTTGTATTTTTCATATTTTTCTCTTATATTTTTTTTTTTTTTTTTTTTTTTTTTTCGAACTCAACAATATATACAAGAACATCAATACTACAAACTAAATCTCCTAAACCGGGTCATCTCACAAGGTAAATTTTTTTTTTTTTGTAGGAAGTAGGCTCGGGTCACAACCGAATGGTATAAGGCTCAAACATGGCTTTCTAAAGACCAAACCCCCACCCCTCACAATACCAAGCTCATATATGTAAAGTATGAGGTCCAACCCCCAATTCCCACACTCTCACACATCTAGATGAGGCTACCTAAAAGTCCCCTATCATTTTCAAAAGCATGCTAACTCTAGGATTTAACAAGAATTCATACACAAGTTCTATTAACACAATACACACACCGCCACTCAAACAATGAAATATCAATAACAATCATGTGTGGCTCAAATCCTCACCAAGAAAAGACTAGGAATGGGTGTCGGTGTGTCAAATGGTACAATATCAAGCTTTCAAATTTTAACAATTTTCGCTTGGGTTTACAAAATTTTTAAAACTCTCAAAAATTTCCCCCATCCCCACACTTGGGATACATTGTCCCAATGTATGGCTTTGAGAGCTTTGATCACTAAAAATTCATTCAACATCAGCAAAAGCTTTAAATCTCAAACCCCCAAATTTCTTTTTAGTATTTATTTATTTTTTTTTTTTAAACAAAAGCAAACAGACTAACTACCAATATTTCAAAGCTAAAGAACACAACAAGACTAAGGAAAGAGTACATTGACCTGGTGAAGTTTGCCACAACAGATGTTGTAGATAATCCGACTTCCTATCACCACCTTCACACAAATATCCGCACATCTTCCCCACACTTGAGTGTTGCCATGGCCCTGAAACAAAGAAAACTAAAGAAATAACAAGATCAATGAAAAACCTCGGGTTGCCTCCCGAGCAGCGCTAAGTTTTCAGGTCTTCAGCCAGACCGTGCCACCCCCATTTATGGTGGCTCAAAGAACCGGTTCCTATCACTTCCATCACTTCCTTGTGCCATTGAGAAAAATGCATCCATCTTGTTTTGACTCGGTGGGTAATCAAATACGCTCTTGCTTGACCCCATATATGCTTCTTCACGGTCCGGTGGGTGCTTTTTTCTCATTCTTTGAAACACGTTTTTCATACAATCACTAGACTCACCACCCTTCCCCTCAATGGACTCATAACTAATCACTCTAGTTTGAACATCAAAGGACAACTTACGGTTCTTTTCGGTCATGGTAATAATCTCGTCTCTACAATTAATTTGAGCATTTGCTGTGTATAGAAACGGTCGACCTAAAATTACCCTTTGTTGTGATGCCATATTGGTAGAAGCATAGTCCAAAACTAGGAAATCCACCGGGTATTCAAACTCTCCCAACTGAATTTTAACATTCCTAACCATTCCCCGTGGACGCCTCCAACTTCCATCCGCCAAGCTCACCATGGTGTCTATACCTTCAAGTGGACCAAAGTCGTACATATCGTATAAATCGCTCGGTAGCACACTCATGCTTGCCCCGTAGTCCAACAATGCGTGAGGGATTTTTAATTTTCCCACACGGATAGGCACGATTGGCGCTTCACACTCTTTATCATTCTCGACTTCGGCGTCTTTTTCCAAACCTGCATTCAATTGATACGAAGAAGTTAGCAACGTTTCATTAAATTTAGTATTTGGAACGGTGCTTACCACATTGATGTTAATGCTTTTTATATTCTTGGGATTTGGCACCGTATCACTCGGTAGCTGGCCTTTTGCTTTCTTTAACATCGCCACGTCACTTGCAAGTTGACCCATTTGAGTGGTCAACGATTGGATGCTTTTGTCACGAACCTCGTCCTTTTGCATCCGAACCTCATCACGTTGGTTCATTCGTTGCATTTCACTTTGCATCGCCTTCAACATCTCCATCATCTCATTTCCACCCGAAGAGCTTTGACCCGTTTGATATTGCCTTTGAAATCCTTGGTTTCCTTGGAAATTCGGGTTAGCTTGATTAGACGGGTTCCCATATCTAAAATTCGGGTGGTTCCTCAATCCGGGGTGGTAGGTATTAGAATTCATGTTGTTGTAGTTCCTACCACCTCCTCCTTGACCTTGACCTTGAACTGCATTGACTTCCTCGTATTGCCCCTCCAACATCCCTTGGCAATTTTCAGCCGCATGACCTATTTCATTACACAAAGCACAAACATTATATATTTGGTTAGTGGTTTGAACATTACCATCATCTATGGCGTGCACTTGTGGTCGGTTAGTGGTTGGTCGGGCTCTCCTTGAAGCTTGGGCCTTCCTTTTTGATGTAGTTGCCATGCTTTCCAAAAACTCCCAATCTTCATTCTCATAATTCGTTCCAAACGTCCCTCCGGTGATAGACATCAAATCACGTGCGTCTTCGGCACTCAACCCCTCATGAAAGGCATTCATCAACTCCCATAACTCAATTCCATGATGAGGGCAGTTTTTAATCATCATGTTAAAACGCTCAAACGCCTCATGGAACATCTCACCGTGTTGTTGTTGAAAGCTTCTCAATCCCTTCCTTGCATCGTTAGTCTTTTGGGCGGTGTAAAACTCATCCAAGAAGGTTTGTTGCATCTCCCCCCATGTGTAAATAGATGCCGAAGGCAAAGTGTAGAACCACTTCTTTGCCTTATCCTCCAAAGAAAACTGAAATAAGACCAACTTGACTTCATCGGCCGAAAAACCTTGACTCCCAAAAGTGTTGCAAATTGAGTCATAGGCCTCTAAATGGAAGTAGGGTTCCTCCGTTGCTAACCCTTTGTGTTTTGGCAAACTTTGCAACGAATTGGTTCTTACTTCAAAGGTTCTCCCTTGGTTGTTGTGAGGGATAACCACCGGTGAAGGGTTTTGAGTAATGATTGGCCTGAAATGTGCCTCTATTCCCCTTGCTTGTTCCCTAAGATGCCTTCTTGGAACACCCAATCGACCCCTTGGACGAATAGGACCCATTGGTCTTGGTATAGGCCCTTGTGGTGCAATTGGTTGTTGGGGGCATCGGTGGGTATTGAATCGGCCTTTGAAATTGTGGTTGTACGTTTTGTGGCTGAATTTGTTGCAAAGGTATAGGACGTTGCATTGGTGGCCCTTGTGGTCTTGGTCGAATATGTTGCGGTATAAGTTGTTGTTGTGGCATTCCACCAGCACTTGTCATCCCTTGAGATTGACTTTGCACATACCCAAACTCTCCTTGATCACCATAACCTTCATAAGCGTACCCATCTTCATCATAGCCCTCAAAATCTTCAAATCCCTCATCATAACCATCTCCTTGAATTCCTGAAGTTTGCCCAAATGGGATGGTCGAATACTGAAAACCCGATTGTTGTGGTTGTGGTCTAAAAGATGAAGTAGTATGCACAACAGTTGAATCGGGTGCAATTGTGAAAGTGAATGATGATTGACCCATAGTTAGGGGAAAGAAGTGGGATAATGGTGGGATTGTGGTGGATGGATTGTAGGTGATGGTAGGCTCAGTTTGAGTGGTGATTGGTTGGGTGACATTGGATGGTGTAAATTCAGCGGTGGTATTAGGTAGTGTGGTGTTTGGTGATGGTTGGGTAGAAGTAGGTATAAAGGTTGAGGATGATTGACCCGTTGTAGGTGGAATTTGAGAATCAGCCATGATGTTTCTCGGTGTGATGGGTGAAGTGGGTGAACCAATGATTTTGTTTTCTCGCACTAAAACTCGGTTTTGTCTTAGCGTTCTTTCAATTTCCGGATCAAACGATAGCGGTGATGACCTGTGAGAGCCTCTAGTATGCATACACCTGAAGTACCTGCACACTAAACACAACCAACGTAAACCCGAAAATAACAAACAAAACTATTAAACTAACACACGTTGCGCACTACTCCCCGGCAACGGCGCCAAAATTTGACGTGATTGTCGTGGGTCACGCAAATTTAATCCCAAATACAACTATAGATAGCGGTAGTAGGGTATCGAACTCAGGGAGTATGTGGAAGATGTGTCGATTGTATAGCTTTGTACTTAAACTAATATTAGACTAAATTGCAGAAATTAAAATTCAAGAGTTTGGTTTGTTGATTGAGAAAACTAAATTAAACTAATGCAAATCAAATGTAGGTTTTAAGACAAATTAGGAGAGAACAATGATCACCCTAGGTTTCAGTTTCTTTAAACAATTGTGTGCAATTTCACTAGAAAGAGTTATATAGACATAACTCGTGTATATGTGATTGAAGTGATAAAAGGGAACAAAGTACTCGGATTAGATAACGCGAGGTTGTTTCCCGATGACCTATTAACCAATAACCAACCCTAACCCTTCCCGTGATATCTCGGTTGCCAGCGGCACCAAGAACGTACGATTAAGACTAGAAATTGCAATATTGATTAACACACTACAAACAATCAAACATACACCATGACATTCAAGCAACGCAAGATATCATTCTAGAAATGCAGAAATTAAACACACAAAAGTTTCAGAAACATTCACCTAGGATGATCACCGAAGAGTTTAGCCGGACATGGCTCGGTGAATCATCATCAACATCAATCTATTGTTCATACGAATCGAAAGCACAAACCGAATGATTGAAAAATGTTCACAAAACCAACAAGTTCTCCAAAATCGCCCCCAAGGTGTCCAAGAACCGTCCAATGATGAGTTAATCCGAAAAGACACCCAAAAACTAACTTAAATATGGCAGTTACAAGTTTTCCTCGCAGACGTCACCGTAATTTACGGCTCCACCGTAAATTACGGTGGACAATATTCAATTACGGTGCAAATCTTCTGATTTACGGTAGCATCAAGTCATCATCAGGTCCACCGTAAATTACGGTTAGACCGTAATTTACGGTGATGATCTGAGTTTGTTCTTTGCCTCATTTGTCACGTGTGCCGCCCACCAAAGCTCCTATGTGTGATAACTCTTAAGATGTGGCGGCCCAATCACAAACTAGCAGCCGCCCACCTATTTAATGTTGTTGCAATGATGATGATGATGTTTTGAGATTCTGCAACCTCATGTGATGTTGTTGTTTGATGATGATAAATCCTGACCTCCCACATGAAACAGCAGCCGTGTCATATGATGATGAATCGTTGTTGTCTTCAAAAGTCCACCTTGATGATGTCAGTTGAACATGTTGGCAGCCCATGTATATGCCGCCCAAATCAAAGTGAGGCCCTCTATATGCGGCCCAATGAGAAGAAGTCCACGTGATGATGTTGTTGATAATGGTTATGATGTTGACTCTTGCTTCTTCTTTCACGTGTATATGGCATCCAAAAGTCAAGTCTTGTTCACGTGATCAGTTGTTCCCAATATTCACATGTGTTATTCAAGTGGGTAGGCTGCTTCATGTTGGCGGCCCAATAAAGTCCAACCATGTGTGTGACATGGTTTAGGGTTTCATACCCTTTAATTCCTTTTAAATGTATTGAACCAAACAATACATGCACACCAATTATATGCCATCTGTCGTAGACCGTAGGTAATTCACTCGATTATTATCCCGGCTGTTCCGCATCATCACCAAGCATACGAAATTCACCGGTTTAAGCCGATTAACCTGTAACATCACACGAACACTCGTAGTTACTAAGTTCAAGCAAATAACCAAGTAAAGCATGGAATTTTAATCTTTTTAAACCATTTAAGGGTTATCCAACGGACCACCCGTCACTTGCATGGGAGGTGTCGTTGTGGAGCATGGACATTGAGTGTTCATGATGAACTTAATAACACTTTAAACTTATGATTGGGTTTTTGAACTATTTGCTTCCGCTGAATTACTTATACTTATTAAACTGTTTTTGAACACCAATTATATTGTGTGGTTGGACTTTTATTTACTTTACTATATTGTTCAATATGATTGGTGGCTTGATCCTGGTCAGTCACGCCTCCTACGGTGATACTCCGCTTGTGGATTTTGGGGGTGTGACAAATTGGTATCAGAGCCATTGGTTATAGTGAACTCAGTTTTAAAAAGGGAAAAGTTTTTGACAAAACCAGACTATAACCTTTACAGTGCTCAACGATCCACAAGACGCTTCGCTCCACGTGCAAGACTCAACATCATAGGTGATATGGTTTACGTTTATATTGCCTATCTGTTAGTTTACATAGTGCATTGATCATGGCATGCTTAGTTAGCATAACAATTGATGTTTGGAAACCCTATGTGCTTACTCTCTTCTGTCATCCCACACATATGCACTTTCATGACACCTCTCTCACTTGTGCTTTCTTTGATGTGAAGATCATGAGTGGACGTTTGAACTTGACTCAATCCCAGCTGACGGCTCTTATCAATGAACAAGTTGCTGAGGCACTCACAGCAGCTCAAGCGGGAGGTATAACCTGCCATTCCGCCCTATCCTAGGATGTTTAGATCCTACTCTCACGAACCAACTCTTGTGCTTAACCTTGTCTTTTCTTTCTCATGCGACGTGTCAGCATGCTCAGCCTCCCGTATGTACCTTCAAGATCTTCATGGATTGTCGACCTAGTACCTTCAGTAGTACGGAGGGAGCTGTAGGTCTTCTCCACTGGTTCGAGAAGATCAAACCGTTTTCGAGATGTGTGAATGCCCTGAAGCTCGTAGGGTGAAATTTGCTACTGGAACACTCGAAGGTGCTGCGTTAACCTGGTGGAAAGCACAGGTCCAAATGCTAGGGTTGGCAGCTGCTAATGCCACCCTATAGAACGATTTCAAAGATCTGATCAAGGAGGAGTACTCTCACCGCGACGACATCCACAATCTAGAGGTGGCATTTTACAATTTGAAGATTACGGGATCTGAAATCGAAGCGTATACGAAAAGATCAAACGAATTGGCTGTGTTGTGCCCTACTATGGTGGATCCTCCTATCAAGCGTATCGAGCTGTACCTCAAGGGTCTAGTGCCAGAAATTCAGAGCCATGTGACTGCGGCTAACCTTGGTACTATCCAGCAAGTTATACGACTACCTCATCGTCTCACTGATCAGGCAGTTGAGCAAAACAGGTTGCCCAAACGTATTAGTGCTACAGCTACTTCAGATGCTTCTAGCGACAACAAGCGTAAATGGGATGGAAATTCAAGCAAAGGCTCTAATTCTGTTCAGTCTCTATCTCAACAGTGAAGGACTAACGACTTCAAGAGCCCCGGTCAGCAATCTTCAGGTAATCTGAATCAGGGTCAGGGTGGATACAGGGGTAATCAACCTAAGTGCAAACCGTTGCAATTTGCACCACAGTGGGCCATGTAGCAAGGTTTGCTGTCGTAGGTGCAACAAGCCTGGTCACGCAGCCAAGGATTGCAGGAGCCCATATCCTGCAAATCAGAATCGTCAGCAACCACAGCAAGCTCCACAGAACTAGCAGCCACATCAGCAGGTGTTAGGATCGGAGGCTCTCGTGATTGTGTTTGTTTGTATGTTTTGAACAATTTGTGAATATGAAAACATGTAAAGTGCAGCGGAAATGAAAACAAACTTTGTAAACACAATCAACGGAGAAAATAGTTTGATAAACAATTGCTTCTCATAGAGTCAAAAGATTTACAAATCAAAGCAAAAGATTACAGATATGCTTACAAACTAAACTCCCCCTCAGCCTGATACCCCAAGGATGGTTGCACACAAGATGAAAGGATTAGTGATGTGTGTAAAATGCAACATATAAATTACATCAAATGAGGCATAAAACTAACCCTTTTTTAGTACTAATATTGGAAAAAGAGTGTTTTTGTCTTCCTTTTGTATTTTCAGGATTAAATGAGCTCAAAAACGCAAAAGAAGCAAAAAGACAGCTAAATCCAACATAAATACAAGAAAAGGAACATTAGTGGATTGCCCGAACCCTCAACGGCACCTTCCAAAGCAAAATAGAGAAAACAGAAGGCTGAACACTCCCCGTGCTCAGCCAGCACGGGGCCGTGCCCAAGAAGCAGCAGAAAAGACAAACCTATAGAAGCTTCTATTGCCCACCACGGGCCGTGCTCAGCGGACACGGGGGCGTGCCGAAAGTACTGCAGGCGCATTAATTGTAATTGCGAATTACAATTAATGAAGAGAGAGAGTGTCAGACGGGCACGGGGCCGTGCCCAGCGAACACGGGGCCGTGCCCAGGCCTCTGTTCAGCCTATAAATAGGAGTGCTTGGTTTCATTGCAACTCATCCCTTGGCACACCACCTCTCTCACACTTCATCCACCACCCACCACCATCACAACACCATCATCCACCACCATCATCCATTGTCCATCATAGAGTGTGTGAGTCGTCTCGGGATCCAAGATTGATCGTAAGAGTTCTTGACAATCAAGGCCATGTTTGCCTAAGTCTCTTACATCACTTGGTGAAGACAAAGTGTCTAGTATAATACTTTTTATTTCTAATCTTTTGCACTTTTTATTTGGTTTTGTATTAATGACTTTAATAACTAGTTACTTATGTTGAAGGTGATCTTTCCTTATCGTTTGTCCGTGGTGTCTTGGCATTATTTTACTGTCTATATAAAATAAAGGATTTTCACCATTCATATCTCCACGGTCTATATGGAGGTATGTTGGCTACCTGGTCGGGGGTTAAGGGAACGGTTTGGTAAAGGTCTTGCCATTGTTCAGCGTTTAGAGGTCCTGCAATGGACCTGGGTCAAATTTAGTAGGACCTCCTTCAATACTTCACGGTATTGGATGGCGGGGGTCCAAACTCTTTGATCCCCTCATAAGTTAACTACTATTAATACTATAACCCGGCTATTTAGGACTGTATCCCTGCTGACTCAGACTACTTAGTCGAGGGTAACGTCACCGCCAAAAGCGGGGCCTACCACAATATTGCATTAATAACTTAATTCATTATCTTCCAATAATCCACCCCTTTAGGATTGTATCCCTGCTGACTCAAACTACTGGGGTGAGGGTAACGTCACCTTCAAAAGAGGGGCCTACTACAATAACTAAGATAATCTCTTAATTATGTGCAAAAGTGCGGAAATAATCAAAGGTTATACTAGATACGAGTCGGAACCAAGTGATTCATCTTGTCTATCTGTTTTTATTTTATTTTTATTTTCAGCATTTTAGTTAGTTTTTATTTTTCTTAGTTTAAAACATTTTTCTAAACTTTTATTTTTGGTTAGACGTTGAGGATAAACCGGTACTAAAAGCTCTTGTGTCCTTGGACGACCTCGGTATCTTACCAACGCTATGCTACACTCAACGATGGGTGCACTTGCCCATATGTGTGTTTAGTGTTAGTGAAATATCGTGTTTTATAAATTTAAAACTTGGCTAAAATAAGTGTTAAAAAGGGCTTAAAATATACACCTAAAATATACGACACTTTATCGCACATCAATTAGACATGAGGAGAAGAACCCGCTCAGTCAATCAAATGTAACAGTACAGGGTACTGTTACATTTATAGGCAAACCAAACCACTGAGGTATCTCAGCTGACGTCACCATGAAAGCGACGTCTAACAGCCTAACAACCTGTATCTACTGTCATTACATAAACACTGCTAACCTAACCACTGACTATACATAAAACAGATATTTCACTAAACAACTGCTTTCTCTTTATGTCAGTGCTTTCCTCAAGGTTGATCAGTCCTTGACTGGGCAGTGCTTTATCATCAGTAGATAGAACCAGCAGTGTTGGAAACTTCATGGTTTTCATCAGCAGTTGAAAGGGCAGCAGCAGTTGTATATGGACAGTGGATAGAGACCATCAGTTGTTGTAAATCACTTTCAAGGGGAGAGCAAAGTGTAAACTGCTGCTTATTGTGAATCCTCTGTTGTGACCAGGTTTTGGCTTTACATTATCTGTTCCTCTGGTAGGGTTCAATCCCAACAATCTCCCCCTGGAACAGATAATGCCAAAACCCTTCATTATTCAGGACCTTTATTACTCATCAAGAGTGCCTTAGCTTGTTCTTTGAATTCAGCTTCAAATTCCTTTGCACTCTGGTCATCCTCATCCCTACACAGTGAAAGTTCAAGGAGATCCTGCAAATCTTGAACACTAAGGCCTAGTGCTTCTTTCCTTGATATGTACTTCACATTTCCATTGGATCTGACAATAGTCAATACATGGGTCTTTTGATCAGACATCCACTTTAGTACTTTCGAACCCAATGGATTTCTTGGGAGAGATTTATTTAATGATGAGTTGAGGGATGATGGCCTTGAAAACACCTGCAGACTTTCAGACATTCTTTTGAAAGTTTCTTCAATGACTTTGTCTGCTGCAGCTATATCTTCTGCAGTTTCTTGTTCAATAAGTTCTTGTCTTTCAGCTTCTGTCTTGTCTTTAGCAGTGTTTGGAGATGCAGGTTTGTTTAATGCCTTAAAAAGGCTTTGAAGCTTTGTTGAAGTTTCTTCTTTTAGACCCATTTTCGTGATGGTATCTTTGAAGTACTCTGCTTCCTTTTCTATTACCTCTTCTTCAGTCAGCTGTTCTCCCTCTTCTTGATTTGTTACAAAAGTAGACCGGAACAGTGTGTCGAGGTTTCCCATATTCTGTTCAAGCTTCATCATTTGTTCTTTCTTCTTAGAAGTGCCTGAAACAGTTATCTTTCTTTTCTTCAGCCTTTCGTAGGCTTCATCGGTCTGCTGTTTTGACCATTTTGATATGGCTTCAGCAGTATCCATTTTCGCATCCACCAGCTCCTTTTTCTTCCTTTTATACTCAGCAGTGAAGTCAGCAATGAGCTTTTTGAATTTGTTCCAGTTTGGAGCATTTTTCTTCTTTGTAGGATCATTCTTAATTCTGTCAATCCTCTCAGCCTCATGCTTTAGAGCGATTATTGGCCATTCTTCAAACTGTTTTTCTTCAGCAGGATAGAATTTTTCTTTCATAATGTAGGCAAGATATTGTTTTCTTAGCTCTTTGCGTTGTTCAGCCTTTTCTTTGGTTAGTTCCTGTGCGAATTCTTCCATTTGCTTTACCTTTTCAAGGAAGAAATCCAGTCTTTTAGCAATGCCTTCTTCGCTTAGACGTTCACGTTCACTTTCAAATTTAGCTCTTGCTTTAGCCTGCCTTGCCTTGAGTTTGAGGTAATCATCCATATCCTCTGGTGGCATGTAGCCTATGAGTGAGGAGAATCTTCTTTTTGAAGGATCCTCTTCTGTATAGAATTGCCTCATCTCATTTTTGATAGCTTCAAGTTCCAGTGGATATTTTGCAGCATTAGGATCATGTATACCCTCATCGGCAGTGATTGGCTTTCTTATTCTGTTGAAGAGCTTTGGTTGTGATGTAGAAAAGGTGAGAGCAGTGGTGGATGACTGACTAACAGCTGTTGAGACAACTGGTGTCTCAACATCTGCTGCCATTACAACTGCTGATATGTCAGCAGTTGTCTTCTGCTTTTGAGCAGGGGATGGAAGTGGTGAGGTAGTTTTTGATGGTGATGATGGTGGTGGTGAATCATCATCTGATATGAGATTCCTTCTCCTTTTTAATGAAGAAGGAGCAGATGATGTTTTGGGTGGATCAGTGGTGGTAGATTGGATAGCAGTGGTTTGTGGCAGTGATTGACTGACAGTGGTTGAAACAACTGGTGTTTCAATCACTGTTGTCATTACAACAGATGTTGTAACATCTGTTGTCTTCTGTTTTATGACAGGAGGCAGTGGTGATGGTATGATTGTAGATGATGATGGTGGAGCAGTAGTTGTAGTGGTGTGTGGTAGAGTGGTGTGTGTTGATGACATGGCAGCTGTTTGGCTACTGACAGCAGTTTTTGTAACTACTGCTGTATCAGCTGTTTGGCTAACAGATTTTGAGACCTGCTTTTCTTTTTCTTTTTCTTTTTCAGGCTCAATATGAAGGCCATGTTCTATTCCCTTCTTCTTCATTTGCTTCATTATCTCCCCCTTTTTGGCATTATCTGCAAGGGGGTCATCAAAGAATAATAAAGTTGAAGGAGCCTTGCCAGTGGCAGTTTGGATGCTGGCCTTAATAGCCTTGATATCTGCTTGAGTGTCCTTGAACCTTGATTCCATCATGTTTGACAGCATTTGTACTTGAATAGCATGCTTTTGATCAACCATTTGTTGTTGTTTTTCAAGCATGGGTTGGAAAATATTCCAAAGCTCATTTGCAGCAGGTGCTTGTTGTGGAGCAGGTGCTTGAGCAGGAACAGCATTGGATTGTGCTTTCTGAGCTTTTAAAATCTCTTGCACCATCTCCTTTATTTCAGAAACTGATTCTTCAAGTTTTTCCACTCTGCCCGTCAATTCCTGATACTTTGAATCATCACCTACTTTAGTAGGATCATCTGAATCCCCACCAGCAGTGGTTATACCAATGTGTGACTTAGGAACAGAGTCCCAAAAATCACCCATTGATGCCCCTTGTTCTTGGTACTGGGGACTTCTTTCTTCAGCACTTGATAAACCTTTGATGTTACTAGTGGTCAAAATAGGCTCACTAGTGGTTAACATTGGTGCTATTGTAGAAATTGCCTTCAAGGGAGTCTGATTTATGAAACAACTGGCCAACTGGAGACCTGTTGATCCACCAGTTGTAGTTGCTGCTCCACTTGAACTACCACCGAGAGTTACTTGTAACTCTGGGGGTGTAACCTCCTCAATTGTTGCTGGGATAGCAGGAGTAGTAGCATCAGACCCAGTCACCTGTGGGGGTATACTCTCAGTGACAGGTGATAGAGAGGAACTGGTTTGTGTCTGAGCTATAGCAGCTGCATGCAACAAAGGTAGCATGGATTGTGGCATTATTATTGGTGAGGGGATGGGAGTTGAAAGAGACATGTCCTTGGGATCAGGACTGAGGAAGATGGATCCGAGTGGATTCAGAGCTTCATATTGTGGTGTCCCTGTGCTTACAACCTGATCCTTTTGTGAGGATGCAGGAGGAGTTTTAGGCATGGGTTGAGATCTTTCTTCCAACTGCTGTGAGGAAGTAGCAGCAGTGGTTTGTGGTGACTTTTGTGTTGTCACAGGCATTTCCTCTGGGATCTCATCTTCCAGAGTTGCCTTTGTTTTGGGTTTGGTGGGTTTTCTGGATGTTTTCTTTTTGGTCTTTTTAGTGGTGGCAGGTGTGGGTTTCAAAGCAGTGGGAGTGCTGCTATGATCACCTGGAGTAGTGGGCTCAGCAGCTGATACCTGAGGAGCAGTTGTAACTGCTAAAATCTGCTCAGGTACCCCTGCTTTTGTTTTTATTGGTGCCATCATCCTTGAAAATGTTTCTTTTGTTAAGCTTTTTATTTGACAATGAACACCTTGTTTGAGCAAATTTACATTTTCCTTTTCAAATTTTTGTTCAAAATAGTAACTCAAAAATCTTGGAAAAAGTAAAAATGCTTTACTTTCAACGTTTTTCACCATGTCATTGAAAATCTCCTGGGAGTAGTTGTAGTCCTTTTTATTCAAAATAGCGTAACCCAGGCATTGAATTTTTAATGGTATTTCGTTAAAAGATGTTGTTTTATTCGAAGCACACATCAGAAGTGTGTGAAATAAAAATCTTGGAGCAGACGGAAAATAACCTTTTTGTAAGGTATCAACCTTTGATTGTTCTGCATATCCCCTTTTTACGAAATCAGTTTTCATCTCGGCTTTCTCAAAAGAGAGTTTACCTTCCTGATCGTTGAGATTAAAGACTTCGGAGATCGACTGTGGGGTTATTTGAACTGCTTTACCCTGTATTGAGGAGTTAATGGCTATGACTTTTCCGTCTTGTTTTTCAAGCGACGCCTTTTTCCAAAACTCTCTCTGGGTTTGCAGATAAATGGGAGCATTTGCTGTCAACAAAGTTTTGTACTTTGATGCAGATAATGTATCAATGATGGTGTCAAAGGTGTGATTATCAGTAGGTTTTGTGAGTAAACCCAGATAGTTGTGAGATTGTTTGAATGGTATTTCGATGGGTTCTTCGGCCGTTTGAGCGACCTCTTTGGAAGGTGATGGTGATTTAGGTTTTGATTTTGATTTTGTCATCTTTGCGGAGAAGAACGAAGGAGGATTTTGGAGATTTTGAGAAGAAGGGTTGGAAACTGCTATGAGAAGAGAATTTTGGAATTCAATTCGACAGTGTAAAACCCTGTTTGGGGGTTTAGGGCAGGGTTTTATTTAAAAAATGATCGCTGATGTGGCAGCGGTTATTAAGATCTGATGGCTAAAAACCGACCACGTGTCAAACACTGATGAAGTGGATGAAGTATGGAGAACAGTTGTTTTAAGGGCCACTGACGTATCAAGCATCAGTGGTTACAACGGTAAAAATTATGGGCAGTGGATGATTTTTACTATCAGTGGATAGCATATCAGTGGATAAGACACTGATTTTGAGCATCAGTGCTTGTCAAGAAAATAAGGGAGCAGTGGTTAACTTTCAGCAGTGGACAGTGTTTAGAGATCAGACGTTGGAACAAAACAGTGGTTAGGGTAAATGGTACAAATCTGAAGAACAGGTGTTTCAGCAACAGTTTTGAGGATTTTCATTCAAGGTTTTGCCACATGTCAATTTTGAAAGACAGTGGTTTAGTACCCCAGATGATGAAAACTTTTTGCTAAGGCAACTCATTTTCGTTTAATATTCAATTAAAACATGAGTACCCTAGTAATTCAAGCACGGTTTGCAATCAAATTTTTGATGAAAATTTAGGAGCAAGCATGAGTATGACATGATCATGACATATGTACCATTTCCTTTTGACCCATTTATGAGGACACATATACCACCAAAAATAAGGTATTACATCCTGACAGGAGCTGGAACTATTGCCAACAAAAACAAGCAAGAGTTCCAAATATATTATTCCAAAAAAAAAATGAATAATATATCCTGGTTATTTGAGAAAATCCTTTGGAAAAAAATGGTTAAAGGATTTTCTGAGAACAGTATCAAAAAGGATCTGGTATAATTTCTATAGAGAATATAATCACATCACTCACAGGTTTTTGAAAAATGGTCAGTAGTTTGACAATAGTGGTAGAAAACTTTTGGAATACATTTTGACCACTGTTTGGTACCATTTTCTTTGTCAATTGATTGCAAACCTGAGGACACAAGGATATATTTTTTAAACATTTGTCTAGTCCTCTTTGGAGTTCATTCACTGGAATCAAAACCTTTTCCTGAACAGATGAATGCACATAGTTGCTTAATGACCATTATTACCCTAAACTTTGACTCATAAGTGCTTTATGTTTATACTCTTTTCTTTTGATTTCAAAAGTTTTGAGATAAACACACTTCAGAGTTTTTGTGAATATTAGTCCAAAATCATTTGGCAGTAATGTTTTGAGAGACTTGGTCAAGTTTTCACAAGTTTTTCACCCAATCTCACATTACATATGATACGGACTATGTTGACCCCTGTTTTCTTAATGTATTTGAACATAGTTGATTTTGTCCTTTTTAGGAACTCAACCTGTTTTCAACACATAAGATCTAAATAACTAAAGTTTTAATTTCCCTCTTTTTGTGTTAACAAAACAACAATGCTTTTATGAACATAGGTTTTGTTAATCTGAGGTTTGTACTTTAGTATTTAATGAAAACATCACATATTACACATCAACAGTTTAAATCAATTTAGAAAATAAAAATAATCTCATGGTTTAACAGATATTGCTTTCAGATCTAGAAACCATGAGTGTCTAGTGCATGAATTTACTTGTTGTGTGAAATTTGTGTGTCATATGACATCTTGGTTGATTTACAGAGTTTTTGAATAACCATTTTGAACATGATTTACATAGTACTCTGTTTTTCAACTAAATACAACCAACCTTAGTATCAATGAATTTTGAGCTGAACTTTTATGTCAAATTGATTGTTAGATCGAATTTGACTGTCTAGGCTCTGATACCAATTGTTAGGATCGGAGGCTCTCGTGATTGTGTTTGTTTGTATGTTTTGAACAATTTGTGAATATGAAAACATGTAAAGTGCAGCGGAAATGAAAACAAACTTTGTAAACACAATCAACGGAGAAAATAGTTTGATAAACAATTGCTTCTCATAGAGTCAAAAGATTTACAAATCAAAGCAAAAGATTACAGATATGCTTACAAACTAAACTCCCCCTCAGCCTGATACCCCAAGGATGGTTGCACACAAGATGAAAGGATTAGACATGAGGAGAAGAACCCGCTCAGTCAATCAAATGTAACAGTACAGGGTACTGTTACATTTATAGGCAAACCAAACCACTGAGGTATCTCAGCTGACGTCACCATGAAAGCGACGTCTAACAGCCTAACAACCTGTATCTACTGTCATTACATAAACACTGCTAACCTAACCACTGACTATACATAAAACAGATATTTCACTAAACAACTGCTTTCTCTTTATGTCAGTGCTTTCCTCAAGGTTGATCAGTCCTTGACTGGGCAGTGCTTTATCATCAGTAGATAGAACCAGCAGTGTTGGAAACTTCAGGGTTTTCATCAGCAGTTGAAAGGGCAGCAGCAGTTGTATATGGACAGTGGATAGAGACCATCAGTTGTTGTAAATCACTTTCAAGGGGAGAGCAAAGTGTAAACTGCTGCTTATTGTGAATCCTCTGTTGTGACCTGGTTTTGGCTTTACATTATCTGTTCCTCTGGTAGGGTTCAATCCCAACAGCAGGGTAACAAGGGATGCTTTCAGTGTGGTGCCGAGGGTCACATCAAGAGACACTGTCCACAGTTGAATCAAAATCAGAACAACAACAATAACTAAGGAAATGGGAACAACAATGGGGGTAACAATGATGGCAACGGTGCCAGGGGACGTGTATTCGTGATTGGTCAGGGTGATGCAAGGAATGATCCCAATGTTGTGACGGGTAAGTTCCTACTGGAAGACTTTTATATTACTGTTTTATTTGATTCGGGTGTCGATACTAGCTACATGTCCTTAAAAGTTAGTCAGATGCTTAAGCACACTCCAACACTTTTGAACACCAAGCACATTGTAGAACTAGCAAATGGTAAAAGTTTAGAGGCCACACACGTAGTTAAGGGTTGTAACCTTGTTCTTGCTGATCAGACCTTCTCTATCGACCTCATTCCTATCATTCTAGGTAGCTTCGACGTTGTTATTGGGATGGATTGGTTATCTCAACATTAAGCGGAAATTCTTTGCAATGAGAAAATTGTCCGCATCCCTCGTTCTGGTGAAGAACCCCTCGTGATTTGTGGTGACAAGAGTGGTGTAGTATTAGGCATCATCTTTTTTCTTAAGGCCCAGAAGTGTTTGCGAAAGGGCCACACTGCTATTCTAGCCCTCATTGCTGACACCTCAAACGAAAGAGAAGAAGATATAAGACATTCCTATTGTACGCGATTTTCCTGAGGTATTCCCTGAGGAATTACCTGGTCTTCCGCCCCATCGTCAGGTCGAATTTCAAATCGAGCTAGCTCCTGGAGCAGCACCCATAGCTCTTGCACCTTATCGATTAGCCCCATCAGAACTAGAGGAACTGTCCACACAATTACAAGAACTCTTGGACAAGGGTTTCATTCGTCCTAGCTCTTCGCCCTGGGGAGCTCCAGAATTGTTTGTGAAGAAGAAAGACGGTACCTTCCGTATGTGTATTGACTATCACGAACTCAACAAAGTGACCGTGAAGAATCGTTATCCTCTTCCGCGTACTGACGACTTGTTCGACCAGTTGCAAGGGTCGGGCTATTACTCAAAGATTGATCTAAGATCGGGATATCATCAGCTGAGAGTCCGAGATGAGGACATCTCCAAAACAGCTTTCAGTACTCGTTACGGGCACTACGAGTTCCTGGTTATGCCTTTCGGGCTGACAAACGCACCTGCGGTATTCATGGATCTCATGAACTGGGTGTGCAAACCTTATCTGGATAAGTTCGTTATTGTTTTCATCGACGGCATCCTGATCTATTCTAAGAGTCAGGAGGAACACGAGCAGCATCTGCGACTTATTCTGGAACTTCTTCGAACAGAACAGCTTTATGCTAAGTTCTCGAAATGCAATTTTTGGCTTCGTGAAGTCCATTTCTTAGGCCACATGGTAAATGCGGATGGGATTCATGTAGATCCATCCAAGGTTAACTCGATCAAGAACTGGCCTGCACCCCGTACACCAACTGTGATCCTCCAATTCTTGGGTTTGGCGGGTTATTACAGAAGATTCATCAATGATTTCTCGAAGATTGCGCAACCTCTCACTTCACTAACTCAGAAGGGTGTCACCTATCGTTGGGGTGATGCACAGGAATCCGCATTTCAGCACTTAAAGGAGAGACTTTGTAGCGCACCCATTCTCTCGTTACCTGAAGGCATCGAGGATTTCGTGGTTTATTGTGACGCGTCAATCCAAGGACTTGGTTGTGTGTTGATGCAACGGGATAAAGTCATTGCTTATGCATCGCGCCAACTAAAGGTTCACGAAAGGAACTACACTACCCATGATCTGGAGCTGGGAGCTGTTGTTTTTTCACTCAAGATATGGAGGCATTACCTATACGGTACCAAGTGCACCATTTACACCGATCACAGGAGTCTCCAGCATATCCTCGAATAGAAGGAGTTGAACATGCGATAGCGTCGATGGGTCGAACTCCTGAATAATTATGAATGCTCGATCAAATACCATCTGGGCAAAGCCAATGTTGTGGCCAACGCCCTCAGCTGGAAGGAGTCTAAACCTAAGCGTGTACGTGCGTTACAACTTACCATTCACTCTAGTCTTCCCGCTCAGATACGAGACGCTCAAGTTGAAGCATTGAAAGCAGAGAACATCAGGGCTGAGTCCCTGCGGGGATCGAAGAAATGGTCAGAACAAAAGGAAGATGGTGCTTATTACGTGACAGGGCGCATCTGGGTTCCACTCTATGGAAATCTACGTGAGCTTGTGATGG
This sequence comes from Helianthus tuberosus, assembly GCA_030545235.1. Lineage (NCBI taxonomy): Eukaryota > Viridiplantae > Streptophyta > Magnoliopsida > Asterales > Asteraceae > Helianthus > Helianthus tuberosus. The sequence goes on along the minus strand of JARYGA010059758.1, from coordinate 36,287 downwards.
ATGAAGCACACAAGTCTCGTTACTCGGTACATCCTGGTTCAAATAAGATGTACCACGATCTCAAGACTACGTATTGGTGGCCTAGTATGAAAGCCAACATAGCAACCTACATTAGTAAATGCTTGACTTGTGCGAGAGTCAAAACCGAGTACCAGAAACCATCAGGCCTACTTCAGCAACCAGAGATACCGACATGGAAATGGGAGCAAATTTCCATGGACTTCGTTACTGGCCTGCCTAGATCTCAACGCGGAAACGATACCATTTGGGTGATCGTGGATCGACTGACCAAGTCTGCACATTTTATGGCTATCAAGGAAACATATAAGTTTTCTACTCTAGCAGACATCTATCTAAAGGAAGTAGTTTCGAGGCACGGGGTGCCAACCTCCATCATTTCTGATCGTGACTCATGTTTTACATCTGAATTGTGGCAAGCGATGCACAAGTCTTTTGGCTCACGGTTAGACATGAGCATGGCATATCATCCACAGATGGATGGGTAGTCTGAACGCACCATCCAAACCCTTGAAGACATGCTTAGGGCATGTGTGATCGACTTTGGTAACGGCTAGGAAAGACATCTCCCGTTAGTGGAGTTTTCGTATAACAACAGTTACCACACCAGTATCCAGGCTGCTCCGTTTGAGGCATTGTACGGGTGTAAGTGCCGATCACCCCTTTGTTGGGCAGAGGTTGGCGACAGCCAAATCACTGGCCCAGAACTTGTCGTAGACACAATAGAGAAGATCGCTCAGAACGACAACGAATGGCTGCAGCTCGTGACCGTCAGAAGAGCTATGCTAATAAGCGAAGGAAACCACTCGAGTTCCAGGTTAGGGATCGAGTGCTACTTAAAGTCTCACCTTGGAAAGGTGTAGTTCGTTTTGGTAAACGAGGCAAACTCAACCTGCGATTCGTCGGACCTTTCGAAATCATAGAGAAAATAGGCAAGGTGGCCTACAAACTGAACCTACCCGAAGAACTCGGTGGGGTTCACAACGTATTCCACGTGTCAAATCTGAAGAAGTGTCTGTCAGATGAGACCCTCATAGTTCCTCTCAGGGAGCTCACTATCAACGATCAGCTGCGATTTGTCAAGGAACCAGTAGAGATTACTGACCAAGACGTTAAGGTTCTCAAGCGCACTGGAATACCTCTTGTTCAAGTTCGTTGGAACTCCTGTCGTGGCCCAGAGTTCACCTGGGAACGAGAAGACCAAATGAAGCTCAAGTATCCCCAGTTGTTCGAGAAAAGTGCAACCACTACTGAGGCTGAAGCTACTGCGGAATTTTGGGACGAAATTCCAAACCAACGGGGAGATGATGTGACACCCCAGGGAAACCAGGAAAACACGCAACATAACTAGCTTCCTCAGTAACCACGTGCTAAATTTTGGGACGAAATTTCTTTCAAGTTGGGGATGATGTGACAACCCGAGTTTTCAAGGTCTTTCCTCGACGCGTTACTTGTTTACAGTCATGTTTCCTTAACTCGTTGTGTTGTAACTTGTTCATAATTGTTGTATGATTTATGTGTTACATGCTTGTTAATTAGTAATAAACTTCTGAGTTGTTTGAATTATAAACGTGGCATGTGTTTTCTCACCTTTATAACCACGACGAAACATAGAAGTTTCGCCATACTCCTTACTCGACGAAACTTGGTAGTTTCGTCATGTTCATGTCGATGAAACCTAGAGGGGTTTCGCCACAACCTTATTTTCGACGAAACATTAAGGTTTCGCCGGCCCAGATTTCATCGAAGCCCATTAAGGGCCCAATAAACCTAAGTGAATATTTATTACGTGAGACGGTTACCTTCGTCACATAATTGGCCAATTGAAAACCCTAGATCTCCCCCTTCTGTGCGACGACAACCTTGGGTTCTCGAAGCCCCTATTTAGCGATCCATTCATAATTCCTTCTATCTCGGTTAGTGTTTAACTCTTGTTGATTGTTTGAGTGAAATCATCATTAACTGGTTATTTGAAATCATTATTAACTGTTGCTAAGAAATGCTTAGATCATGATTGGATGATGAGATTGATTATAGTTGGTCACTAGATTATCAGTTACGATTAATTATGACGAGATTTGATCGTTTGATGATGAATTGGGTAATAGTTAGGGTTTGTTGTTCTGTCACTAATTCATTAGACTAGATCAGATGTTTATGATTGTAATTGTTCATGCCCACTGTTCATGTTTGGTTTGATGTTAGTAAATCATGTTATATGAATGTTAAATGAATATGTGTTACAGTCATGTGCACGACAATGATCTGGTAACGTACAATTCATGGCTAGGTTTGATGCTGATGATTAACTGTTAAGGTATAATTAGGGTTTCTGTGTGTGATCAACTGTTAATGCGACGTAACTTATGATTGTCGACGAAACCCATATGTCGACGAAACTTGGGAGTTTCATCAACTGATGGTCACGACGAAACATGGTAGTTTCGTCAAGGGAGGTCACGACCAAACCTAGGGGTTTCGTCAAAAGGGGAGCACGTCGAAACATGGGGGTTTCGTCTGGAGGGTAAACAGACACAGTTAACCAAATTAATTCTGTTAATGGATCATTTTGTTAGTGCGAAACGGAGGAACATTGAGTTAACTATTAGGGATGGCACAAGTAACAGTTATGTGTTGTAATGAATCATATATGTGAAGTATGATTTGCACGAGTCGAATAACTGTTAAGTGCTATGTGGTAGTTGATGCTTGAATACATATGATGACCATGACTTATACGCGAACTATGTGGATGTACACTGATTTCGTTTACATGAATCACCATAGGCTTTGACTGATTTATTTTGAACAAGTAGTTAATCAATCCGAGCAAACGAGGTGAGTTCACACTTTCTATAAGGCATGGGATTCCTGGTGGTTGGGAATGGGTTAAGAAACTAAAACGAAACCTACATATTCACCTTTAACGGAATATGTACCTACATCCTTGTTGAGAAGGATGACAACCTTTAACCTGCGTATTCTCCTTGTGTAGATTACGTACCTCCGTCCTCGGTTGGGAAGGACGACAACCTATAACTTACTAGACAAAACTCTATCATGAAGTCCCTCATTTTTATATCGACTTAATCGCCGGGCCAATGGCGAGTGGGTCATTAGTTAGATAGCGCTATTTAGGTTTGACAAGCCTCACCCCGTGCCACAGAGGACGGGAGTGAACTAATGGATCTGGGCACTTAGTCAATGATGATAGACATTAACGTAGGGCACATACATAACTCCAGTCAGTTGTCGATATGGTAAACGGTCTAGTGGTTACATGGGGTAACCCCCACTGATTATGGTTTGGGAAACAAGGAATTGGATAACTCATGGTTTTCGAAACAACTTATGGTTTTTGAGATAACATTAAAACTGGACAACCAACTTTGAATTCGCTCAACTTTGTTGTTGACTCGTTGTTACATGCCTTGCAGGTCGTTAGAGGTTTAGCTGGAGCTTGCATGGGAGGTGTCGTTGTGGAGCATGGACATTGAGTGTTCATGATGAACTTAAAACACTTTAAACTTATGATTGGGTTTTTGAACTATTTGCTTCCGTTGAATTACTTACACTTATTAAACTATTTTTGAACACCAATTATATTGTGTGGTTGGACTTTATTTACTTTACTATATTGTTCAATATGATTGGTGGCTTGATCCTGGTCAGTCACGCCTCCTGCGGTGATACTCCGCTTGTGGATTTTGGGGGTGTGACAACTTGGTTCTCGATGGTTTGCATGGAAGCCTTTTGGCTTCTCAACTCACTCTCGTGCCTCGTGAAACAACCATCATACTCTCGAAAACGCTTCTCATTCTCGACCTTTTGAGTGTTTTGACCAGCTAAGATTTGACTAAGCATAACATGCACACTAGGTTCGCTCGTGGAAGACGTCTGCTGAGGCCAAGGTGGACCATATGCTCCCTGAGATGGAGCTGTGGGATGTGGAGCAAATCCGGGTGGATACCGATTAGAAGTGTTAGGTTTCCAACTGAAATTTGGGTGAATCTTCCACCCCAGATTATAAGTATTGCTGTAGGGATTATTCTGAGGACGGTATTGGTTTCCTATGAAATCAACATGTTGTGTGACATCTCTCCCATGGAAAATCGCCTACATGATATGCTCCCCCACTCGAAGAACCACTCGAGTGCATTTCCATCACTCGATCAAATTTTGAAGATAAGGCATCCATACGTGCTGTCATGGCTGTGAAGTCGTCCACGTGATGAACTCCCTATCGAGAACTCTTCCCCCTCGGTGGTTATTGTGTCCAATTCTTTGCGGCACATCTCTCCGGAATCTCAAATGCCTCGGTGGCATTTTTCGTGCCAATGTCTCCACCCGAGTATGTATCAACCATCATCTGCCCCTCACTATCCAAGCCATGGTAGAAGATCTGACATTGTTGCCATTTGGGCAACCCGTGATGTGGAACCTTTCTCATAAGCTCTTTAAAACGCTCCCACGCCTCGTAAAGGGACTCGTCCTCGTCCTGGCGAAAGTTGAGAATCTTGGTTCGCAACCAAATAGTTTTCTCTAGAGGGAAATATTTCTGAAGGAACTTCTCAGCTAATTGATTCCATGTATTGATAGATCCAGCTGGAAGTGAAAGAAGCCACTCTTTGGCTCCATCCCGTAAAGAAAACGAAAAGAGCCGAAGGCGTATAGCATCCGATGATGCATCACGAATCCTAAACATGGCACAAACCTCTAGAAACCCATGATATGGACACTAGGATCCTCGTGATCCTTGCCATAAAACTGCACCGTATTCTGCAACATCGATATGGTGTCGGATTTGATCTCGAAATTGTTATCATCGATTGTTGGTGCATTGATGCTCGCAGGTAAACCATCGAGTGATGGTTTTCCTATTTCATTCAAGATCCTCGTCTCCTCTTCGTCCGCCATATCTACCTGACCCTCATAGAATGTGTCGTCTCCCGCCTCATCTACCTCTATCGTCTTGGCCACCACGCGAGACCGCTTCCGCAACCTCCGATGAAGATTATGCTCCGGCTCCGATGAAGGCTCAACGATATCAGCAACGGGGGATGAGGACATGCACGACCTGTAGGGAATAAGGAGGAGCACAATGCACTATCTATATAAAAAAGAAAAAAACAACTAGCAAATAATCATTTATTTTTTCAAATAATCATGCAAAGGAAAATAAAACAAGTAGACAAAAACTTTGTACACTTTTCACAATGGCTAAATAAGTAACTCGAACCGTTCTCCAGAAGTCCGCGACCGCGTCCCCGGCGCCAAAAACTTGATGTGCTTGAATTATATATATATTTTTATAAATGAACTTTTCACACAAATTTAGTTTTAAAATGGTTTTCACCTAAGAACTAAACTACACACACCAAAGGGCAAGTGTACCCGTCGAGTGGTAATATAGTTTATCGGCAAGAACCGGATATCAATCCATGGACGCGGTGTCTCAATACTAAACTTTTGTTACTTTAAAGCCTTTTCAATTAACGGGTTTGGTTTTTATAACTTAGCATGCAAATAAACAAACTACTAAATATTCTAGAAATTAACAATATCTAAGAAAGGTTGCCTAAACTAAGTTTCCACTAACAAACATGTGACAACAAAGGGGAAGGATTAGTGATGATGCAAGCTCTAATTTCAACTAAGTCCCCAATCAAGGCTTCATAGTCTTATAATTCTTAGGAAAACTTAAAATGAATTAACATTCTAATCACCTAAAAATTATTCTTTTAAGTTCACTTGCTAATTTGATGTTAATATTTAATCATGAATTATTTGTTTGTCAAAACTCCTAACTCTACAAATTAGGGAAAACTACTATGAACAACACACTAATCACCCTAATTTGGTTTCAAGTAAGTGGCACTATCATCATGTTCTTGATATGAACCACAAGCATGGTCATGCTAGATAACAACCTTGGCCTAAATCATCAAACTAACATGAACACAAACTATAGAATTCATATAAACATACTTTTGATCTTTCCAAATCTAGATGCAAGAATTCATACACATGTTCAAATCATCATTCAAATCATATTAGCAATTACCATTCCTAGTTTCATGCTATGAATCATACTAACAAGTTAACAAGATTCAATAATCATAATCTTTACATGGGCTTTCCAACACAACATGTAAATACTTATGACAAAACATTCAAGAACAAGGACTTTAAACATGCACATGAACTCCAAGAACAAGATTAAGTGTCACCATGAAGATCAATAAAAACAATCACCGCATCTACTTCCATGTTATCACATATTCATTAGCTTCAACATAGCTTAGACAACACAAATGTTTAGCCCATAAGGCTCATGACTACCAAATCAAGTGCAAGAAAGCATAAATTATTCATAATGTAACTAGTAAGCTAACCAAGTTAAAGACAAGATTAAATGGTGTTTGAGTAGATCTTCAAGTGATTAAGTCTTCTTCAAGGCTCCCTCTTGGCTCCAACAAGCTTCCAAGACCAAATTCTTGAGAGAAAACTTCTTCAAAATGCTCCAACTTCCTTGCAAATGAGCTATAAACTCGTATTTAAATTGTTTGGCGTTTAGCACTACCATGCCACCTTTTGGCGGTCGTGCATGGCAAGTGTCAGAGTTACTTTTCGTCTGTCGATCTTGTTTGCTACCATTTCTGGAAAAATCCCGCTCAAATGTTTCCGAGGTGGCACGGCCGTGCCAAACCATGGCATGGTCGTGCGTGTCGATGAACACTCGATGATGACTGGTGCGATCTCGGAAATAAGCTGATCAGAAGTTGTTTCTGACCTGGCATGGTCGTGCTTGTGGCTGGCACTGTCATGCAGTCGCTGATCTACGTTGGCTGTGTTTGCTGACTGATAGTGCTTGCGAGAGTGCCGACGTCGGGAGGCTTGGCACGGTCGTGCGCCTGTTTGGCACGGTAGTGCCATATCTGGTAGTTTGCTGGAATGCTTCATTTTTGCTCCATTTTGCTCCAAAAGCCTCCGTTTCAACACCGGGCTGAAGCCCGGACCTGTATTTTCACAAACAACTCAAATGAGTACCAAAATCAATTAAAATACAAAGAGTTTTCGCATAAACGGGGCATATTTGACGTTTAAAAGATGTATAAATTCCTATACATCACCCCCAATATTTAAGTTATCAAGCAAAACATATTAAAATGGGTTATTTAAATTTTAAGCATCATTCGCCCATGATTTAATACCCAACCAAGCGGCTAGTGTCGTATCCCAAACCCGTATAGGGAATATAGGCTAAGAGTATTTACATGTGCTAGTGTTTACATGGCGCTATACACATTTGTTAATCAAAATAACAAAAACAGGCGTAATATACTGGAGGCTCCTAGTCTGGAATGAACGGAACTATGATCCGGTAGAATGTTAATAGGTCTTATATAAGTCATTTGACTTTGACCGGTTAACTTTTAGTAAATACGTACGATTCGCTAAATTAAACAGAGACCGGATAGAATGTGATTTATACCCTTCCAAGTATAAGGACTCATATAATATGGATCAAGTAACAAAACATTTTGATTAGAACTAATTTGGAAAGGTTTTGACCCGATTCGGCTAACCTATATATTTTATGCTATAAAAGTTAGCCATACGCGCATGTGCGGCCCCTGGTGGTCGAATAGATCTATGACAAGTCCATAATGCCAAAATACTTTATTATATTACAACATCAGTTTCATAATCAGATTATAAGTTGAATTAGTTTAAAACCATTTTTAGGCGATAAGGGTAATTTGGGCATTTATGTGGAATAATATGTGAACTTTGCAATAAACCCGAAAAATGATATGATCAAAAGGTATAACCTCTAAGGGTTATTCCCTATAATAATATGATCATATTACAACCCTTAATCAGTCTGTAAACTTGCTCAAATGGGTCAGAATCGAAATTCAAAGCAAAAGTCAAATTGTTTGACTTTCAATTGCGAACCGAGCTCTAAACAAAAAATGACGAGTTGGGCATGATCAAACTTGTCCTATATGTTATATAAATTATTAAAATATCAAAAATTAAGGTTTCGATACATAGAAGTTCATTTAGGGTAATTTAAAAAAATCTGCATTTTGACTTTTATTTAATAAAACTTTGACCCATTATTTCATTGACTTAACGTGATCTTCAGAGGGTGTCATCACAGGGGATCAACACCTTCATTATTATGATCACGTAGCCATGTCCGATTTGAACCTTGGGTTGACCGAAATGGCCATAACCGAAAGTCAAAGCAAAAGTCAATTTACTTGACTTTCGGTTAATCAATAGCCTATAATTGAAAAAGAACTGAAGGAGAACACTTACAAGTGTTCAAGAAAATCTTATACTTTAGGTTGGAGGCCTCTTATGAGTAGAAGCAACTCCAAGATAGAGAGAAAGAAATATTTGAAGGTGCAAGTTGAAATGGAGATTGCACATGGCTATTTATAGTTAGATTTGAGCTCCCAAATGATGCCAAGTGTGTCCAGGAGTATTATGGAGAAGATTAGTGGTGGGAAACATGTCTTAGAGAGGCATGAAGGTGGCACAATTCGACCAAGAGTGGCAGGGAACAACTGCAACAGCTGTCAGTAACTCTTGTGGCAGCGATCCCCTTACGGAACGTAAGGGGTTGTTTACGTTCCGTAAGGGACCTTTGGCATCCACAGGTTTTTAAACATCCTTACGGACCATAAGGCATAGCTTGCGGTCTGTAAGGGACCTTCAGAAGCCGATATTTTGGCAATTTGTCCATCTTTGACCCCTCGACTTGTTTCATCTTCCATTTTTATGAATTTGGTCCATCTCGTCCAACATATCGGGAATACTTGAGAGTTACAGGACACGTGTTTCCATATCATTTGATATAAATTTCCGAGGTGTCACATCCTCACCCCCTTAAAAGAAATCTCGTCCTCGAGATTTTATTCAAATAGATAGGGGTACTTTTGTCTCATATTCGATTCAACCTCCCATGTATATTCTGGGGCACGACGGGAATCCCATTTGACTTTCACGATTGGGATCATTTTCTTTCAGAGCTTTTTAACCTGTCGATCTTCGATTGAAATAGGTTTCTTAATGAATCTTAGGTTTTTATGGGTTTTCAAATCATGGTGTGGCATGGCTAGTGACATATCAGCTAGACATTTATTTAGATTAGAAATATGGAATACATCATGGATTCCACTGAGTTCCTTAGGTAGCTTTAATCTTTAAGCTACAGAATCGACACATTCAGTTATCTCAAATGGTTCAATATATCTTAGGCTCACTTTGCCGTTCTTTCCAAATCTCATCACACCATTCTAGGGTGATACTTTTAGTAATACTTTGTCCCCTATTTGGAACTTGAGAGGTTTTTGCCTCTTGTCAGCATAGCTCTTCTTCCTATCACGGGCAGCTTTGAGCCTGTCACAAATTTGTACAATCGTTTCCACGGTTTCAAGGACTATCTCAGGTCTGGACAGTTGGCTTTCTCCAACTTCAGCCCAACAGACGGGCATCTTGCATTTTCTCCCATACATGGCTTCAAACGGAGCGACCTTGATACTTGTATGGTAATTATTGTTATAGGAGAATTCTATTAGTGGTAGTTGATCATCCCAACTACCACCTAGATCAATGACGAATGTTCTAAGCATGTCTTCCAAGGTTTAAATTGTACGCTAATTCTAACCACCAGTGTAAAACCCCAAAAATTTTAGATCAAATCCTAGCATGACACGTGTCTAGAAACCTTCCACATAATTCAAATGTTGAAAGGAAGGATTAAAAATCATAAAAATATTAATAAGAGGATAAAAATATAAGTTAAGGGGCTAAATCTGCCTTAAAGGCAAAATTCTGATTTCAGGAGGTTCTTACGGACCGTACCCATAACCCCTTACGGTCTGTAAGGGGTATTCAAAATTTTAGTGCTCAAGGTCCTTACGGACCATAAAGACTAATCCTTGAGCTCCGCAAGGATGTCTAAAGTTCAAAGGCGGTGCAGGTCCCTTACGGACCGTAAGCCACCCCCTTACGGTCCGGATGGGGTCCCCAGACAGCAAGAAACTCGCTGGCATCCACCTTTGCTGCAATTGTGACATATAAACACCATATTTTCCAGCTTCAATATGGTGATGACACCTCTTATACCACTAATCATCTTCTTAACATTAGGGGGACACTTGTCATATTCTTAAACCACATTGATTAGTATAAATAGCCCTATAAGTTCACTAGTTTCTGCACACCTTTCATTTCTCACTCTAAAAACACTTCTTATAGAGTTGCTTCTGCTTAGGAGCCTCCTAGTATGAGTTCTAAAAGTGTTCTTCAACACTAGTAAGTGTTCCTCCTAGTCTATTTCAATTTATTGGCTAGTTATTATGTCACACCCTAACCGATGGCGGAATCATCGGGGCGCGGCACTAGGCGAATCAGATTGCTCAAGAGAATCCATAACAACTATATTGCGATAATATTTAATACATTCGTTACCCCATACTAACAAATAATACAATCACATAAGTTATCACAGATTCCTTGTCCTCTCGAACAATACAAATCCGACAACCTAGATTTTAGTTGAAGTTTCTAGACTTCCTAGCTTGATTTGATATAGTCTGCGATCTAACCTGCAAAAGTATTTATCAATACAAAAGTATTGGCGAGTATACGGGTTTGATATGTATAGCATAATAGATTAAAAAGTGTAGCGAATTCCACATGCATAAACGTAACACACGACGTATATACTCACAAAGCTGATACTACCAACTAAGTCCTCGATGCTCGAATATGCGATGGCATACTAGACCCCGTCGGGCGCAATAGTACTATACTAGTCATGGTGGGACGTCGCGAGTATAAGCCCTAGCACATATGCAACTAGCATCACGTATATCTATGCATAACAGTTATTCGCAAGTGATAATTCGATTGATTGAATAATTCGTTGATAAGTTCGATTTGTTAGAAACGTATGTTACACCCAAAATGCGATTAAAAAGGGTTCAAGTATACTCACAGTGAGTAATTGACAAGTAATCACAACTAGATTCGGATCGATTGAGAGTACGTCTGAGTTATCCTGGTTACAGATCGTTAAGCGATGAATAGCGCGTTAAATGGTGGCGAGAGAACCAAAATTGGTTCGGACATTGATGCTTGGGCTCGTCCGGTCGGCTGGATATGTGGTCCGATCGGCTACCAGGCTATCCGATCGGTTAACATGTTGTTCGATCGTTTAACATGATGTCCGATCGGTTAGCATGTTGTTCGATCGGTTAACATGCTAGCCGATCGGTTAACATGTTGTCCGATCGGTTAACATGCTAGCCGATCGGTTAACATGTTTTCCGATCGGTTAACATGTTGTCCGATCGGTTAACATGTTGTCCGATCGGTTAACACATTGTCCGATCGGACGGTTGAACCTTGTTTGCTGTTCGATCGGACAGCAGTCCGATCGGACGGCAATTCGTTCCATTGTCCTGATCATGTCACACTTGATGGGTTTCGGAAAGATTTCAGGTGATTTGACTGAGGTGGTGTGTCATCGTGTTAAACCACTGAAATCCCATCGAATCCGACCCGTTCTAACGGCCGGGAATCACCCCGTTCCATCAGACCTGGCCGTTCTTGATGGGTTTTCTTATGTTTATCCCGAATTCATACACACCTTGACTAGGTTACGTAGAGCTCGGTGAGATTTAATATAAAACAGGTGAAATTACTTAGATCCGAGCTGTTTATGGTGAAAATGAGGTCACTCTTTGAAGTTCATGTGAACTTATGATGACATCATCTTCGAAACACCTCAAATCCATAGGAATCACACAACTTCTTGATTAGAAAACATAGATTTAGCCGAGATTTATGTAAAAAACGTATGGAAATCACCCAGATCCGAGTTGTTCTTTCATGGGATGATATCACTCTTGAAGTTCATGAGAACTCCATGGTGACATCACCTTAGAATGCCCAAAATCCAAAGATTTCACGGTTAAAAGTGAAGGTTTAAAAGGTAGAAAGATGTAGAATTGAATATAGATCATAGAAGTACAAGATTTAGGTTAGAAACTTACAAAAATCGCGAGAAATCGAGAGATGAAGGGTCCAAGAGCGTGTTTGGTCGAGTGGGAGCTGTCACATCACTGTTTGAGTGATGTGACATGCTTTTTATAGGCAAAAAGTGGAGCTGTAAGGTGTTTGGGTCGGATGGCCCGTTCGATCGGCCGGCCCGTCCGATCGGCTGGCCCATCCGATCGGTTAGCCCATCCGATCGGCTGGCCCATCCGTCCGGACGGTCTGTCCGTTCGGAGGCATTTCGATCCTCGTGTTTGTGCGTTGCGATAGTTTTGGAGTACGCGCTTTCTATAGTTAATTTATATTATTAATATATATGTATATATATATATGTCACTAGGGTCATATTTACGTATCCATATTTCAAAGTTTCGATATAACAATCGGTTTTCATTTCGAGTGTGCGATTATTAGCGACGTTTCTCGGCCATCAGGGAGGGTAGTATAGGTCCTTTCTCGATGTCATCGGGAACGTTATTGTGTGTTGTACCACAAAGCCTGACGGGGTACCACTCACTCGTATTGTCATCATCGTCACGACGACTGGAGCTATAGCACTCACCCGAGAGTCTTTGTTAGCGTTAATTGTCTACGTTTCGACACATCACGGCCACCGAGGAGGGTAGAATAGGGCCTCACTCAATGTCATCGTGAGTGTTAGTGTTTGTGATGTGATGTAGTGATAATGTATTGCGAAAATATGCGATTATCCTTCGAATAGCGATGTATGCGATATAGTTACATTATGATCTGAATCTTCGGTGCTAGGCGTAACGAGTATATCGAGTAGTAACAACGCACGAAAGTGCGGGTTGTTACAGTCTCCCCTACTTTAGGAAATTTCGTCCCGAAATTAATCTAATAGGTAGACTTCTAAGAGTTGATCTTGTATGAGTAGCGATATAGCGAGTGATTTGACCGAGAGTTGTCAAGCGAGAGTGCTTAGAATAAGAGAGATCGATTGCGATAGCGAGAAAGTGACGTAAGAGACAAAAGTAATATCCCACGAGTTGGCGTTCCAAAGTACCTCGTGTCGCGAAGAATTCGTTAGTTCGATGCGATTGCAATTTTAGAGGACTTGAAAAGGTTTCTCATGACGTAGAATTAACTGAGTCGATCGTTAACCAACGTTACAAGAAGCGTTTGTTTTAGATATTCAAAAGGAATTTTGGATGGAAACCTCGAAAAATTTCCTTTTAACGTATGGCAACTGAGTCGATGTTTACCAATGTTGCAAGGAAGTTTAGGTTTTGCACATTTTAAGGAATTTGAAGATGAAAACTGGGGTTACGAAAACTCCCCTACGACATGGGTTCAGCTGAACTCGATGTTGAACCAACGTCTCGAGAAAGTCTTGTTTTTGTTATTGTAAAAGGTTTTAAGGAAAAATTTGGACTCATGAAAGCTCCCCTTGGTCATGGAGTTAAGCTGATTCGACGTTACCTACACATTGTGAGGAATTTCACTTGTCCATGGTTTTTAATAAAAAGTTTTATAAAAATCAGTTTTAACCGTTTGAAAAAGACAATTTAGCATCAAGCCCCACTTGGCACCTTCCCACGGAAGTTCGTTAATATGATTAAAACACTTATATATATAGGAAGTACCAGCGGCGTATCCACCATGTTTTGCCCATATCCCTTCCGTCTCGTGAGGCGGTGTCAGGTGTGCCGATAAGACACAGATAGAATTGCGCTTACTCAGCCCAAGCGATGGAAAGTTAGACCGAGTATAAGATAGAATCGAATAGGTTAAGCCGGCGAGTTGTGTTGCGAACGTAGCTACAACAGCGTGCGCGAGTAGCCTGGTGCCACGAAATGCTTATGTGTCGTGCCTGGATAGGCGTCGAGCGGTAGACGATAAGCGATTAGTGCGATGTCGATTAGATTCCACATTGAACCCACATGGCACGTTTCCACGAGAGTTTGCTAACGTGGCGAAACAACACGTTTAACCAGGTTAGTTTTGCCTCGTGAAGTGATGTCATGCATACTAATACCACACAGACTGCAATGGACGCCAAACGAGCGAATAAGCGGTAGACTATACACGATAAGCGATTAGGTGATTATGCGAATAACACAACACCAACGATGACGGCGATGATAAACGAATTACGATAAGCGGCGGTTGTTGCGTTGCAAGCGATGGAGGTATGCGTGATTTATGCGGTTCGATTTGATTGATTCCACCACAGAGTTTAACTAATATCAGACCCCACATGGCCTTTTTCCATGAAAGTCCGCTGATATGACTAAAACACTTTGCTTTAACCATATGAGCTTCATCTCGTGAAGCGAGGTCATGTGTGCTAACTTAACACAAATATCACAGATAACGGTAGGCGATAGCGATAGATTGATACACAGCAAGCGATATAGATCCACCTAATAAGTGATAGAGGTTCACATAATAAGCGATAGAGATTCACATAATAAGCGATAGAGATTGCGAGATACACGAGATAAGCGATTGCGATCAGACGAGTTTTGTTTCGAATAAGCTTAACGTTATGTTGCGACGCATCACGTTTACCGAGGAGGGTAGAATAGGTCCTCACTCAGACATCATCGTGAGTGTTTATGTACTTGATGAGATTTGTTGCAACAGACTTATGACCAGTCTTGCGTCGATGCAATTGCCCTGCGAGGTAGACTCCCCAGAGTCCATTGATGAGGCGATTGCACTGCGTTTGCAGACTTACGACAAGTCTTGGGATGGTACGATTTGTTACGCCTTGCGATTGAGTGCAGTGTGTTGAAAATAGCCACAATAGTATAATAGGTCTAATAACGTTCAACTCCACATGGCACTTTCTGCACGAAACTTCGGTAGTATGGTGAGGCACACCTTGCTTCACCCCTATTACTTAAATCTCGTGTTTCGGTGTCATACTTAGTTGAAACGCTTATGGCACCTTTGAATTCACTACGATCTCTGTGCACTGACCTAATAATCCCGTGTGCACCCGTGATTAGTCGTTCCTTGCACGTTTATCGTACCTCATTCTAAGAGTGTGGTGAGGGTAAAACACATTATTTCGTGATATAGTATATAGTAGGTGTGCGAATCTAGTTTAAGTGTAACGACTAGAGAGTGAAAGGAGAGCACGAAAGCGAGAGTTAGCGTTACACATAGTGGCAGCATCGAGTAATAGAGTAGGTTCAAAACTTAGAGATTAACGTCGAAAATCGTATCATTACAACTTTATCCTACGCTTGCTAGATTTTGATGCTAAAGACTTTTGCTGGAGCTGTCGTTGTTGTACTCAAGTTCGCGGTTTGATGCGGTAGTTGCGGGTGAAGTGACCGTAACAATTGCAGTTATTGCAATAGCGACAGTCAGCCCCAACTGGATGATGATAGGTACACGAGTAACACTGAGGATGAGCTCCAGTGTATGCTTGTTTTGGAAACACCGGGACTGCTTGAAGAGGCTTCGGCTGCGGCAGATCGGTGGTTGATGAGTTCGGGCTTGAAGTCTTTCGTTTGCGGCTGGGTTTGTCGGTGTCTTGCGAAGAGGTGTCGTCATTGGAGGATTCGTCTGAGGACTGACTTGCAGAATCTTTGGCCAATTTGTCAGAAGATCCGCTGGCAGATTTGTCAGAAGAATCGGCAGCAGATTCGTCAGAAGAATCGTTAGCAGATTTGTCATAAGAATCGTTAGCAGATTCGTCCGAAGGATCGTTAGCAGATTTGTCAGAAGACTCGCTGCTAGGATTGTCTGAAGAATTAATGACGATCGCTTGATAAGCTTGCTTGACAGGATTTTTGGAGGAAAACTCTTCCATGAGTCGTTTGTTGTTGATTTCTGCGGCTAAGCGGTAGGTTTCCTCGATAGTAGCTGGTCTTGCAACTTCAACAAAATCACCCACACTCTCAGGCAAGCCACGAATGTACTTCACGATGGCCTTTTCTGGAGTGTTGACTTGACCTGGGCAGATTATGCTAAGCTGTTTGAACCTTGCGGTGTAGCCAGCGTTGTCACTTTTGATTTGCTTGATTTTCCAGAATTCGTCTTCCAGCTTCTGTATTTCGTGAGGGGGACAGTACTCTTTCTTCATGAGCTCTTTCAGCTCATCCCAAGAGAGAGCGTAACCGCAGAGATCCCACGTTTGTTACGTTCGGCGGTCCACCAGTCGAGTACTCGTGATTGAAATACTCCGGTAGCGCAAGTAGTACGGAAACTATCGGGACACCCACTTTGACGAAGGGTAACTTCGATAGAATCGAACCACTGGAGTAGTTGAGTCACACCTCCTTCACCCGTGAATTCCATCGGGTCACAGGCTTTGAAGTGTTTGTAAAGAAAAGCAGATTGCGGCGCTTCCGTCTTGGAGTCTTCCGAGGCTCGAGAGTTGCTGAGAGAGTGCACTCGAGCGGAAATTTGAGGAATGAGCTTAACCACTTCCCTGGTTACAAGTGATGCAATCCTCTTATCGGCGCTTTGTTTGGCTCGTCTCCTAGCTATTCGTCTCGAGGTAGAGTCGTTGGAAGGCATCTAGACAGGAAGAGACTTAAAATGAGATTCGATCATAATGATTTTTGAGTTTTGCGATGCGATCGAGCGCGTTCAAAACTTGATGCGATAGTATATTAGTAATGCGAATCACATAGGAGCCATATAGGAGACACGAATTTCCTAAGTTCTCACACAATGACTTGTTGTTTATACGTATATATATATATATATATATATATATATATATATATATATATATATATATATATATATATATATATATTTATATAGATGTAATTTGTAATAATACACATACAGGTCGATTTAGTATAAGCGAGGACGCATTGCGGTGAGAAAACGAGAGCGAAGGCGATAGATTATGCATTAGTTTTGTTGCGAACATTCGGGTTTCGTTTTAGATTGCGATGGTTGTGCGAATTGTGCGTTTATAAAGCAGGGAGTGAAAATCGTTAAATCGAGAAATCGATAAAGCGTAAAGTTTCAAAACGTAAATAAGTTCTAGCCATTTGTAGAATCGGCGGGTCGTATGATAGAGTGCCTTGGTGTTTAGGCGTCGACTACCCAAGGTAACCCAACTATATTCAACAAGTTCGTGCGTGAGCGTTGACCTAGAAGACTTCATGCTTCCACTGGGATGCAGCTCATGGCATTCGTCTTCCTAGTCATTACGTGGCTCGAGTTATCGTGATAGTCGAGTCCTTGGTGAGAGCTTTTGAAAACCAATTTAGAGAGTGGAACGGCTTGTTAAGGTATGGGTTTCACTCCTGACTTAACAGCTTCGTTCCTAATGGTGGTTAGGCTCTTCGAATAAATTTGTGAGTTCCACTGGAATTTCGAAATGGAGACTTTCGTCGAGATGTGGATGTCACTCCTAACTCGATGAAAGGTTCTCGTGCTAGAAAATGCGCTGAGTGAGCGATCTCATCGAGAGTTCTTGGTTTTCACACCTGGTCTCGACAGGATCACTCGGTTTCGTTATGCGAGTATTTTCGAAAACGTGTGTATTGTGTCAGCCTTAGGAAAGGCTAAGTAGTATTCCGGCCTTAGGAAAGGCTCCTTCGTGAGAAGCTGTAGTGCGCGGTGTTCACACAAAGTTGTAGCTTTTAGCAATTCGATCGAGAGTATCGAGTAGGCCTGATACAAACCCTTCTGGGTTCGTACGAGTCGGCCTGTTGGTACTTAGACTATAGACTAGGTCAATTTCTAAGACGTCGACCCGGACTAGGTCGAGTCTTGCCTAATTCCCTATAGTTATGGCTCTGATACCAATCTGTCACACCCTAACCGATGGCGGAATCATCGGGGCGCGGCACTAGGCGAATCAGATTGCTCAAGAGAATCCATAACAACTATATTGCGATAATATTTAATACATTCGTTACCCCATACTAACAAATAATACAATCACATAAGTTATCACAGATTCCTTGTCCTCTCGAACAATACAAATCCGACAACCTAGATTTTAGTTGAAGTTTCTAGACTTCCTAGCTTGATTCGATATAGTCTGCGATCTAACCTGCAACATACGTTAAATATTTATCAATACAAAAGTATTGGCGAGTATACAGGTTTGATATGTATAGCGTAATAGATTAAAAAGTGTAGCGAATTCCACATGCACAAACGTAACACACGACGTATATACTCACAAAGCTGATACTACCAACTAAGTCCTCGATGCTCGAATATGCGATGGCAAACTAGACCCCGTCGGGCGCAATAGTACTATACCAGTCATGGTGGGACGTCGCGAGTATAAGCCCTAGCACATATGCAACTAGCATCACGTATATCTATGCATAACAGTTATTCGCAAGTGATAATTCGATTGATTGAATAATTCGTTGATAAGTTCGATTTGTTAGAAACGTATGTTACACCCAAAATGCGATTAAAAAGGGTTCAAGACTACTCACAGTGCGTAATTGACAAGTAATCACAACTTGATTCGGATTGATTGAGAGTACGTCTGAGTTATCCTGGTTACAGATCGTTAAGCGATGAATAGCGCGTTAAATGGTGGCGAGAGAACCAAAATTGGTTCGGATATTGATGCTTGGGCTCGTTCGGTCGGCTGGACATGTGGTCCGATCGGCTACCAGGCTATCCGATCGGTTAACATGTTGTTCGATCGTTTAACATGCTGTCCGATCGGTTAGCATGTTGTTCGATCGGTTAACATGCTAGCCGATCGGTTAACATGTTGTCCGATCGGTTAACATGTGGTCCGATCGGTTAACACATTGTCCGATCAGACGGTTGAACCTTGTTTGCTGTTCGATCGGACAGCAGTCCGATCGGACGACAATTCGTTCCATTGTCCTGATCATGTCACACTTGATGGGTTTCGGAAAGATTTCAGGTGATTTGACTGAGGTGGTGTGTCATCGTGTTAAACCACTGAAATCCCATCGAATCCGACCCGTTCTAACGGCCAGGAACCACCCCGTTCCATCAAACCTGGCCGTTCTTGATGGTTTTTCTTATGTTTATCCCGAATTCATACACACCTTGACTAGGTTACGTAGAGCTCGGTGAGATTTATTATAAAACAGGTGAAATTACTTAGATCCAAGCTGTTTATGGTGAAAATGAGGTCACTCTTTGAAGTTCATGTGAACTTATGATGACCTCATCTTCGAAACACCTCAAATCCATAGGAATCACACAACTTCTTGATTAGAAAACATAGATTTAGCCGAGATTTATGTAAAAAACGTATGGAAATCACCCAGATCCGAGTTGTTCTTTCATGGGATGATATCACTCTTGAAGTTCATGAGAATTCCATGGTGACATCACCTTAGAATGCCCAAAATCCAGAGATTTCACGGTTAAAAGTGAAGGTTTAAAAGGTAGAAAGGTGTAGAATTGAATATAGATCATAGAAGTACAAGATTTAGGTTAGAAACTTACAAAAATCGTGAGAAATCGAGAGATGAAGGGTCCAAGAGCGTGTTTGGTCGAGTGGGAGCTGTCACATCACTGTTTGAGTGATGTGACATGCTTTTTATAGGCAAAAAGTGGAGCTGTAAGGTGTTTGGGTCGGATGGCCCGTTCGATCGGCCGGCCCGTCCGATCGGCTGGCCCATCCGATCGGTTAGCCCATCCGATCGGCTGGCCCATCCGTCCGGACGGTCTGTCCGTTCGGAGGCATTTCGATCCTCGTGTTTGTGCGTTGCGATAGTTTTGGAGTACGCGCTTTCTATAGTTAATTTATATTATTATTATATATGTATATATATATGTCACTAGGGTCGTATTTACGTATCCATATTTCAAAGTTTCGATATAACAATCGGTTTTCGTTTCGAGTGTGCGATTATTAGCGACGTTTCTCGGCCATCAGGGAGGGTAGTATAGGTCCTTTCTCGATGTCATCGGGAACGTTATTGTGTGTTGTACCACAAAGACTGACGGGGTACCACTCACTCGTATTGTCATCATCGTCACGACGACTGGAGCTATAGCACTCTCCCGAGAGTCTTTGTTAGCGTTAATTGTCTGCGTTTCGACACATCACGGCCACCGAGGAGGGTAGAATAGGGCCTCACTCAATGTCATCGTGAGTGTTAGTGTTTGTGATGTGATGTAGTGATAATGTATTGCGGAAATATGCGATTATCCTTCGAATAGCGATGTATGCGATATAGTTACATTATGATCTGAATCTCCGGTGCTAGGCGTAACGAGTATATCGAGTAGTAACAACGCACGAAAGTGCGGGTTGTTACATATTAGCCGGAAGTCAAGCAAATTAACTTTTGCTTTGACTTTCGGTTCTGTCCATTTTGGTCAAGTCAAAGTTCGATTTGAACTTTGAAACGTGAACGTAATAATGAGGGTATTAATCCCCTGTGATTATACCCTCTGATCATCACGTTTAGTAGGCGAAATGATAAGTCAAACATGTATAAAATAAAAAGTTAAAAACGCATATTTTTGCAAATTACGACGAAAGATATTTCAAGTATCTAAACTATAAGTTTTGGCATTTTAAAAGTTTATATAACATTATAAAACTTATTTTGACATGTCTAACTCGTCATATTCAGTTTAGAGTTCACTTCTATACCGAAAGTCAAGCGGTTTGACTTTTGCTTTAACTTTCGATTCTTACCCGTTTGGTCTACTTTAGAACCCAATCAAGGCATGACTTGTGACCACAATATTATAGGGAATAACACTCTAAGGTTATACCTTATGGTCATACCATTTGAAGGGTAAATCGACGAGTCAACTATATATACTTTTAAAAAAATGTTAAAAAATGCCCTTTTGGCGTAGAAATGGTTTTTAAACCAAAGAGGCATATAATTTAACCTCAAGACTGATCATACAAAGTTTAGAAATGTGTTTTGTCATAGCGGATTCGTCATAAACCTATTTGACCTCCCAATGTCATATTTGCGCACATGACTAGTTTCATATATATAAAATATATAAACTCGTCGATTTAGGTTTAAACCTTTTAAAGTCATTCCAAATCAAATTGTTTGGTTATACAACCCATATCCAACGAGGCTTCGCACTCGGAAGGGTATAAACCACATTCTTTCTGGTCAATGCTTAATCTAGCGAAACTGAACAATATTCTAAGTAGCGAGTTGTTACACCCCAAAAATATTAAATCATATATATATATACACACACACATATGTTGGTTATAACCTTGTGAAAAATAACTAGGAATATTTAACCTAGTTAATAGTATGTTGCTAATTGATAAAAATCAAGAATTATGGCCATCTTTATAACAAATGAAACATGAGGGACTAAAATGGCCAAGTGAGTAAACTAGTTTTATTAAAACTAACAATCAAAACACAACACACTCATTAGAGTGTGTGTATGTGCGACTAGAGAAAAGGGGAAGAACACCAAACCCTAAAACTCACTAAATTATCAAACTGAAAGTGAAATCAAGTCTTTCATTGTGCATAAACGAAGATTATAGATCACATACACTAGGGGATCATAAGATATGTTGAAATCTAACATTTGGTGATGTTAAGAAGTTTGATGAAATTCTTGATATTGCAATTCTTGCATAAATTATAAGAATTAAAGATAGATAAAGATAGAATGGAGGTTTAGAATCATCATACTTGCTATATTCATGAAGAGAGTTCTCGAACAAGTGTTAAGATTAAATTAGCACATGTATGTGAAGTGGATTTTTAGTGAAAATATGAGTTTCATGGAATTAGATGATTAAATGATGTATATAAACTTATGTTAGACTGACATTTGACGTAAAAGTGTTCATAATGAACATGACTACTTGTTAAGTAGGGATTATATGGTTAAAGTATCTC
Source organism: Helianthus tuberosus (assembly GCA_030545235.1). Taxonomy (NCBI): domain Eukaryota; kingdom Viridiplantae; phylum Streptophyta; class Magnoliopsida; order Asterales; family Asteraceae; genus Helianthus; species Helianthus tuberosus. The sequence continues at coordinate 14,385 of JARYGA010059758.1, read as the reverse complement.
ATAAATTGAGTGACATAACTAATTATAAGTTACGCACACAAGGTGTTCGATAAAATGCTTATATGAGACATTCATTTTAATAAGAAATCAAATAATGTGGGTATGAACTTATGGTTGGAAACTTGTTAAGTGCACATACCATGGGTATAGACAATGAGGTATTGATAATAATTGGGTTACATATTATAGGCAACTTGGGTGAAGCTTCGGGAAGTCAATCAGGAGCGAACGCACGGTTGAAGGATAAGCTATAAGGTACGTGGCTTTATGCTTCGTAGAATTTTGTTAATATTTTGTATTGATATATGTTGAACAATGAAGTTATATTCATGAAATTCGGTTCATTCTTAAGTGATGGATTTCACACGAATGAACTGAATGGATAAATACGAATAATAATAAGTTTGGTTGTTGAAAGTGATGGATTTCACTAAAACATCCAAACGGGTCAAAATAATGAATTTATGAAGAGTTTGGTTGTTGAAAGTGATGGATTTCACTAAAACATCCAAACGGGTCAAAATAACGAATTTATGAAAGGTTTGTTTGTTTGAAAGTGATGGACTTTACTTAAACATTCAAACAGGTCAAAATGATGGAATGATAAAGGTTTGGTTGTATAAAAGTGACAGATTTCACTAAGTCAACCAAACGGGTCAAAATGAAGTCTAAATGCATACTAGAATGGTTGCATGAATAATGACTTCGGTATAATACCCGGTTGATGGGTAAAAATTATTAATAAAAGCGTAAACCGAGTAACGGGAACGTGGGCTAAAAGTCAAAGGACTCGAGTAATGAGTCAAAATTGATAGATGGTGAAAATGTGAAAGGGTTGAAAAAGTGTGAATGCATACCGGATAACGGATGCGTGGAACGCAAGGTTAATAACCCGAGTAATGGGGTATAGTCGTAAAAATGTTGTTCTTGCGAAAAGGGTGTAAATTTCATAAGCTCAATTGATTAAATATGCAAATGGGTCAAATATTTGAATACATAAATTTAGAATCGGTAGCGTAAAACATAAAATTTTAAATCCGGGTTATGGGTTTACAAGGTAAGAAGGTGGGCAAATGTTTTACGGTCATTTAGAAACAAGTTTCAAGCGAAACAGATATGTAACAGAGAAGTTACACAAATTTTCACATGCATATCTGATTTCAGGCGCAAGGTTGCTCCCCCCAGGCACAAGGTTGCGCCCCTCACTAATGGCAACTATATTGCGTCAGAACTGACACAAGGTTGCGCTAGACTGGCTTTTTCTTGCACCAATCACAGGTTCTTCCTTTTTTTTCGCATTTTTCAACCCCAAACTTGTGTGAAGGCTATTTAATTATGTTTTATGCATTATATAACTAATGTTTGAGATGATATTGGATATTTAGGTGATTCCTATGATGTTACGGATGAAGATCAAGCTTACCGAAGAACCGAACACAACTAAAGATCAAGCTTCCGCATTTTTTATCAAATCAAACTTTGTTAACATGTTTAAATATTTTGAAACACTTATGAAATTTTGTGAAGTTTGAACTTTGTGTGGACATGTTATTTGCATTATATTATATATGAATGCAAAATTTTATAAATTTTAAGTTAAGTAAGTTCAGGTCTTATAAGTTGGCATCAGAGCTTAAGGTTTAAGCTGAAATGTGTTCGGTTCAAGGCTTGATCAAGACATCCGGTAAGAACTAGTTATAAATAAGTTTCAATTGAAAGCATTCGAGAAGATAATGATTCAAAGTGTATGGGAGGAGTGTATTAACACACTCGAACCCGGGAAATACACTAAGTGTAAAAGGTGAGGCAAGTTATATACTTGACCAAACCGGAAAAGAATGATACATCACATGTAATATAGTGTGATGAGGATAAATTTCCATATAATAATAGGTAAATGATTAAATAAGTTATTTACCAAATTATTGTGGACATTTCAGTTAAAAGAGATGTCTGACGGAACTGGTGATAATACAATATCTCTCATGACGGAAGAGATGCAAGAAAAGATTTCCGAGGAAGTCAGAAAGGCGTTAGAGGCTAGTCTACCACAGTTCATGGATAGACTACAAACCACAATCTTATCTGTGGTGGAAGAAAAGATAAACGAACTAAAAGAAAGCCTCACACAAGAAAAAAGACAAGGCTAAAGGGAAGGCATGCCCTTATAACAAGTTCATGGCGTGTAAACCCCGATTTACAACGGTGAAGTTGATCCAATCGTTTGTCAATGATGGATAAGTGATATAGAAGGGGTCTTTGAAAGAACTCAATGTGATGCAACCGATTCGGTCAATTGAGGGGTCAAGAAAAAGATTGGTGGGACAATCTTAGAAAACAACAAGGAATTGAAACCATAAGAACAATGACTTAGGAGGATTTTAAGGTACCTTTCCTTAAACACCATAGCCCAAAGGTCATGATCAGCAAAATAAAGGAAGAATTTATTCAATTAAGACAAAAAGGTGAATCGATTGACAAGATCACGGGGGTGTTCCTCGACAAGCTAAGGTTCTGTGATGAGTTAGTGCAAATGGAGGAGCAGAAGATTTATTATTATTATTATAACACGCTAAATGCGGAATAACAGGAGTTTATGACTCCCTCAAAATATGAACATCTCACGGAGATTGTGAATGCCTCACTGGAAAGAGAAATAGAGTTAAAGAAACAAATCGAAAGAGGTGAAAAAAGGGCAATGGATGCAAATCCAAGCCCTACAAAGAAACAAAAAGGGAATGAGTCCTCAAAGAAAGGGAACGTGAAAGGAGGGTCACCCAACTACAATATATGTGGAAAGCCCATCAAGGTGAATGTTACTTTAAAGACAAATTGTGTGCTACATGCGGGACAGTGGAACACGGGGCTTCAAATTGCCCCAGTAAGGTGTCGGTATGCTACAAGTGTTACAAACAGGGATACAAGAGGTCGGAGTGCCCGAAGTTGGTTGGAAAGAAGGAAACGCCTGACACAAAGACGGAAGTCCGAAATCCAAGGCGAGATCCTTCCACATAATCGCGACTGAGGCCAAGGTCAAACTCGATGTGGTTTCAGGTACATTTACCGTAACACACATTTTATTTGATACGGGTGCAAATAGATCTTTTGTTTCACATAGATTTATTCAACACCCTACATTTACATTAACAAAATTGCCTATGCCTCTGGAAGTAGAAATAGGTAATAATAAAAGTTTTATTGTTTGTGATATAAGTCGGGACTGCAAATTGAGTATTGACGATGAAGAATACTGGTTGATTTGATACCCATGTCGATGGGGGAATTCCAAGTGGTAAGCGGGATGGATTGGTTATCTCGACACCACGCTAAAGTGTTTCCGTAAGGAGATACAATTAACATCTCCGAGTGGAAAGCATGTTACTATCTATGGGGAGAAGAGTTGCAACCCTATAGTTTGCTCGATGATGGAAGCTCGTGTTGGACCCAGTTTGGCCTTAAAAACTTCTTTTCACGTAATATGGCAAGTGATTTCAGTAGATGTGAAAAAGATGTGCGGAAATGGAAATCAGACTTTCAGAAACAAGACCTATAGAATTATCAAGTTTATATCACTTTGAAACAAAATAGTTTACAAGGTGATTGTAAGATTATTATCTAATACAAATGAATCTTGAATTCTGTGGGTGAGAGGGTGTTAGTCCCGAAAAACCCGTGACATCACTTGACGGTTCAATCAAACGCGGAATATAAGATCAAACCGTATGAACAAAAAGAAAATTTTCAATGAATAACATAGTGTTGCTGCTTAGATCGCACACAGTCTCAAGAACTGCCAGGTACGATCTTCAAGAACCTTGCACACAATCTCTAGGATTGTCTGGTACAAGGTTCTCCTTTGGGGATTACATGATAACACTATGGGAGAGCTCTACTACTAATAATCTAGACATGACTATATATAGGAGCCTCTACCCCATTGGCCCACATGGCCTAGCCCAAGCCCAAGCCCAAGCCCAAGTGCTAATCTAAATAAAATAAACATAATAAAACGTAATAAAGATAAGCGTAAAACTCTGGACCTAACAATCTCCCCCTAGTTTTATGCTCTCTTTATTACGGTTTAGACGATCTTCAACATTGGGTCTTCTCCTTTAGTGGCCCAGCAGTAAACGAGCCCATCAACGTATCTCGAATGAAGTTTGATTCTATGTCGGATGAAAACATGATGAAGATGATGATGTCGGGTGATTTCGGATGGAATGATGTGTTTGATTGCGGATGATTTCGGATTGAAACGTTGACAGAAGAATAATGATGATGTAATGATTGTTATGAAAAAGATGATGTTGACAAATGATGAGATTGATGAAACCTATTGTCTGCTGTACGATGATGATAATTATAATATTTAAAAGATTTTTAAAATCTTAACACTTTTTAACTAGATTAAAAAGCAAAGTATGATGATATTTTGAATAACGCGAAGAACACGATGAAGATCACGAAGAACACGACGAAGATCTTCAACAAAAAAAAAAAACAGAATTTCTTGAATGTTTGATATCAATATGGCTCTGATACCAATTGTAAGTCCCGAAAATACGGATCAAACAACGATATCAAACGATCAACAAGGATGGGAGGAATCCAAACTTGATGATCTCCAAGAAATCAAGAACACGAAGATGAAGATTTGAATATTCAAATGCAAACTTGCATACAATATCAATTGTCTAATACAAGTTTCTAAAACAAATGAACCAACCTTAACTCCTAATTTCCATTAACTATTTATAGTAAGGGGTTTCCCCCAAAACCCTAGGCCCATTATCCCTAAGCCCACTCTAATACCCACCTTCTAGAAACATGGTCCATTAGCCTATAATTCCTACTAATCCATAAACTTATAGGGCCTAACAAAACCTACCAACTCATCACCAAACTCTTCCTCCCAAGATGATATATGCTCACCTTTCTCATTCTCCATCGTGTCAAGTCGCTCTTTTTCAACTTCTTCAACCTTTTCAACTTCGGTGTAGTCGAGCACCTCTAACTCTGCCTCTTCTACTACTCCCTCATCATCACTCCAAAAGCCATCATCGATATTCCATGGCGTGGGACACCAATAGCTGGAATTAACGACTTGCTGTACCGGAGGTGGGACTTCAACGTCCATTATCGTCTCCGGTTCATGAGTGTGATCCTCATCTTCTTCATACAAGGGCTCAAAATGTGAAACCTGCACAACATCATCTTCACAAGACAAGGGTAAATCTGATTCATGAGAATTATTATAATTAAAAGTAGAATCATAATATTTACCTGACAATGGGATCTCAATGCACATTTCTCCCCCCGGATCTTGCATTGTGTAGTTCATCTTACCATTAGCCGTTTGATATCCTAAATAATTTCCATTCACATCATACGTGTAACGGCCTTGGCTCTTCAAGCTCTCTGATTTTAAACTATCAAGTGCGGCTTGAATCCCCCTATCTCTTTCTTCCTTAGCAGCCTTAACCAAGTCACGGAATTCCTCTATTGTTCGTTTTGGTTGCCAATTCCAATGCTGATATGACCGTGGCTGCACATAAGGGTTAGCATCGAAATCCGTGGAACACCCCGAATTGTTTGGACAATATTTAGTGTAATGGGGCCCACCACAGATAAAACACATGTTAAAAAATATATAAAAAAATTAACTAATAAAAATATATTTACAAAAACGACTAGACACGCTACTTCTAGACAAAAACCCTAAGACTCAAACTATATATAAGACCAGTTAAACAAATAAGATCAGTCAAAGCTAAACAAATAAGTGTCCCCGACAACGGCACCAAAAACTTGATGTGTTGAATATGGTCTATAAAAAAACTAACCTAATCTAGACACCCTAGTTTTAAATTTATAAACTAAGACTCTCTAATGTTAGACCACTGGCAGGCAAGTGTACCTATCGTACGTAGTAAAGCCTAGTGAAGTCCGAGTATCGAACCCACGAGACACTAGCGACGCTAAACTAGACTCTAACTCAACTAATACTTAACTGGTTTTAATTGTTTTGGAGTTGAGGTTTTAACTAATTAAACTAATAATCTAATTAAATAATAAAGCGAGTAAACAAGAGAACAGAGCAAGCAAGAAAAATGGTGAAGTGACGGGAAGCAGACAACGATGAAAAAGAACTACCCAGGCTTCGAATCCCTATAAACAACCCATGACCTCTAGTCCTAACCAATGGCTAAAGCTTCGAATCTACCCAAAAAACCTCCCGCTAAGGATGATCAACCAAAATAGAAGATGGAACAAAGTGATGAAGTGCTAAATTGGAAACGACTCGAGCTATTGACACCGAATCCCATGACTGTCAGATTAAACACAACTATGGTGCTAAAATCCTCCGGTCATGAAGCTAAACCTGCTAAATAATTGAAAACCTAGGAAACACTAAAAGCGAATAAGTAGCCGGACCCGAGCTATCGGCCACCCAAACTACCAAACAACGGCTAGCTAATAACCTAGCAATCCTGACTCGTCCATAGAGTTGCCAGAAAAGGATGCACACTATACTCAGTTGATTTTAATTAATTTAGTTAAACTTGAATTATCTCTAATCTCAAGCTCTAGACTGAAAACCTAATAGATTAACAAACCTGGAATGATCTAAATAGTTTCAGACCAGACTAACAAGATCACCTAACCAAACAACCAATCACACCCAAGACAAGCACACAAATTCATAAACAATCATAAAACACGATTATGTAAATCATCTCAATTTAATCATTAGTCAAAACCGAATGGTCAAACATTAAATCATAGTTCATCTAGGCCTAGGTAGCATAAAAAGTTTAGCCAAGAAACTTAACCACTAAAAAGAAACAAGTCTCAAATAATATATAATTCATAGTCATGAGTTCGAATAACATAAAGTATCTCAAACCAATAAATTAATTATTTGCAAACCCGAGGTTGAATCTTGATCGCGGCTTGAACTCGAACCAATTCTTTTTCTCTTTGATCGCACCTTCCCCTCTTCGAATGGCAGCCGCCGTGATGTATCTTGCGCCCCTCAATAAATTATATTCCCCTCCTTAGGTTTTTGTCTCTTCCTTTAATTCAAACACAACTCAATAATATTGGTTTGGCCCATTTGTGATATTAGCCAGCAATAAAAAAAATATGTATGGCAGCCTTTAATTTGCGTTTTGGTTGGCCTACATATTCACAAAAATCACGATCTCCCACTTCAAAATTATTATGGCAGCTCCTCTATTATTCTTTTCTAATTGTTGCTGCTGTCGATGTCTCTGTCATAATAAGATTCCTTTTTTAATTTTGTAGGATTAACGGTCTGATGTTTAAGAACAGAATGGTGTCTGACCCGGAGGAGTTAAAGGAGGAGATTAGAGGTTGGTTTAAAAAATTGTTCGCTGAACCAATCAGACGCAGGCCGGTTTTTGATAAGGAAGGGCTGCCATGTATTTCGGAGATTAGTAAGTCCATTTTGTGTAATCGCTTTTCGGAACAGGAGATTTTTTTCGCTTTGAAAAGCTGCGATGGAAGCAAAGCCCCAGGTCCGGACGGCTTTTCTTTGAAATTTTTTAAATTTTTCTGGGACAAACTTAAAGCTGTTATATTGGACGTTTTCGATGATTTCCACTTAAATGGCACTTTTAGCGTCGGGTGCAATCCTTCTTTTGTTGTTCTCATTCCTAAATCGAAGGATCCGCAAGACATCTCCAAGTTTAGGCCTATCTCGTTGGTCGGTTCGCTCTATAAATTAATTTCTAAGGTTCTGGCAAATAGACTTAAATCGGTCATTGGTGAGATTTCCTCCCCCGTCCAATCAGCCTTCGTTGGTGGTAGAAATATCCTTGATAGCCCTCTCATTTTGAGTGAAACGGTGGCTTGGGCTAAAAAATCCAAAACCAAGTTACTCATTTTTAAAGTCGACTTTGAAAAGGCCTATGACTCCATAAATTGGAAATTCCTCTTCCGAATGATGGAGAATATGGATTTTCCGTCTAAATGGGTTTCGTGGATTAAGGGTTGTTTGATGTCCGGCACGGGTTCGGTCCTAGTTAACGGATCTCCTACAATGGAGTTTAAATTCAAGCGGGGATTAAGACAAGGGGATCCTTTATCCCCGTTCTTGTTCATCATAGCCATGGAGGTCATTAGTTTGTTCATTAATCGGCTTTGCAATTCGGGGATTTTTCATGGGTGCCAACTTCCTAATGGGGGCCCGATTATATCTCACCTTTGCTATGCGGATGACGTGGTTTTTATTGGGATGTGGTCGGAAGAGAACGTGATTGCGTTAAATCGATTGTTGAGATGGTTGAATCTTGTTACCGGGCTAAAAGTAAATCGTCGGAAAAGTAAATTATTTGGTTTAGGTGTTGAAGATTCCGAAGTGACCCGGTTAGCGAATATTGTAAATTGTGATGTTGGTTCTTTCCCTTTCACTTACTTGGGAGTTCCGATCGGTGCTAATATGAAGAAAGCAAAATTCTGGAAACCGGTTCTCGATAGAGTCGCTACTAGACTTTCTAAATGGAAGTCTAGGTTCCTCTCATTCGCGGGTCGTATGACCTTAGCCAAATCAGTGCTCGGGAGCTTGCCGTCGTATTTTCTCTCGTTATTTGCTGCCCCTAAATGCGTCATTAATAAATTGGAGAAAATTAGAAGGGATTTCATATGGGGAAAGTCGAATTCTGGCTATAAAATGAGGTGGATCCGGTGGGATTTTCTGTTGAAAGCAAGGAAGGCCGGTGGCATGGGTTTAGGTGGTATTCAAAGCTTCAATTTGGCGATGTTAAGTAAGTGGTGGTGGAGAATTAAAGATAACCCAAATCACCTGTGGGCGAAGGTGGTCACGGCTATTCATGGAGGTATCAATCTTTCTCCCTCGGCTCCGTTTATTCCGTTAAATAAATCGATCACAGGGGTGTGGAAAGATGTGGGATCGGTTGATGGGGCCTTGAATAAAATTGGTATAAACATCAGAGACAAGCTGGTTCCGGATGGGAATAGATGGAAATGGAGTAGCGATCCTGGTGGATCCTTTTCGGTCAAGAGCGTCCGTTTGGACATTGACTTGGTTGCGGCTGAGGATGTTCCGGGCAACAGAGTTTTTCGGTGGAATTATTGGGCCATCCCCAAAGCGAACTTCCTGCTTTGGAGGGCTTTGCTGGGCCGAATCGCTACAAAAATGGGGCTGATCCGGAGGGGTATTCTCCTAGACGATAGCAAGTGCTCTCGGTGCGGTCTGCAGGATGAAGACACGGATCACATCTTTGTAAGTTGTTTATGGGCTAAATGTATTTGGTGGAACATTTTCGCTTGGCTACGGATTAGCTTCATTAATTTCAGTAATTTGCATGACCTTGTGGATTATATCAAGCATCAGCCTGGGGACAAGGTTTGGAAAAGAATTGTGTATACGGTGGTCCTCGCGACTATATGGAGACTATGGAGTGCTCGGAACGAAAAGACTTTTAATGGTTTTTTCATCCCAGTTAGCAAATCAGTGGAAGGGATCAAGGAGGATGCGTTTTTGTGGGTTTGCAACAGGTCTCAGATCAAGAAGCCGGTTTGGGATAAGTGGAAAGTCTTTGATATCATTGACCTTTTGTAATTTGCTTTTGTGTTTTGTCTTTTCGTTTTTGGTTGTTGTTCCCAGTCTCTTGCTCTCTTGCCGGCTCTTTATATTTATATATAAAGTGTGTTTGCCGTTCAAAAAAAAATTTTGTAGGATCTAATAGGGCTTCATAATAATAATAATAATAATAATAATACAATAGAGATAAGTAGGCTCGGTCTAATCACGGAAAATAGCTACAATTTTATTTCGGTCCTGACGCTCCACTCTATTCAACTAGCTGGTTATTTAATTATTAGTCTTTTTCGCTCCATTTACACCAGGACCTGGCCCAACACCAAATAATATAATATAACACTAAAACTAAATAAAAATAAATAAAACCTATAAAAAATTACACACTTTACATGAGACAAATATTTGTACTTTACCACACATCAAATATCTCCACACTTAAACATTTTTCGTCCCTTAAAAAGCTTTATGCAATGGAATCATAATTAGGATAGATGGTTTCAAAAACTTTAGACTTCTTATTTAAAAGACTCTAAAAGTTTAACCACAATTACCGGTATAATTTTTCGCTTAAACCCAACCACCGATCCACCTACTCCCATCTCAGACTTATAAGGAAAATACTAAAATCTACCATCTTATATAAATAACTCGTATGTATTTTTAAATTAAATTTTGGATGGAATGATGGATGATGATGAGCTTTAACATTTTTTTTTCATGATCAACTCAGAGGACATTATCACTAAGTCGCTATCCCAGTGGGAAATACCATAAGCCTCACATTTTTTTAACTTTCACCTAGCGGGTATACCTCACCGAGTCACCATCCCAGTGGTTAATACCATAGGTTTCAGTTTATATATTTAAAATAGCTCATATAGATGAATGATGGAATATTTTTTAGGCGCCACCAGAATCCGGATTTATTCTCATAAAAAGGATGAGATGTGCCAACTTAATTTAAAATACTTATAAGTTATTTACTTATAATGGCTCCTATTATACCTTCAACAGTTTCAGTTTTTCTATATCCCCTAAGATGAGAACCCACAAGACTTAACTATTTAACATTTAAGATATTCTTAAACAATCTAGGGAACCTTCTAAACCGGTTGGGTCTACCAGTACATCCCGAAAAATACGTCTTTCGTCTTTTTTTTTAATCTCATATAGAGGATATTTTGAAAACCAAGCAATTCCAATTTTTCTATCATTAAAACCTATATAAATTAGCAAACTTTTTGTGCATAAGGACTTGTAAGTTGTGCTTTGGGTGTTTTCCAAAAAAAAAAACTTGATTTTTTAGTTTTAACCCAAAGGTTTGTACCTTTTTCAATTTTAACCATACATAATTTGTTTTTTTAACTTTAACCCAAAACTTTTCATTATTTGCAATTTAACTTCACAACTTTTGTCACTTATACTTTTCATCTTTCGCAAATTTTCGTTTTACGTATAGTTCTAAATTTTTCGAGTTAATACGACGCAACCTGCATGTGTGGTTCAACGTTTTTACCTCTATTTTTCCATGTTTGAGAGGTTCGTCGCAATACGCATATTATAGGTCGAGTTAGTGTTGGTTGTCAATGACGGTTGTGTGACATTAGTACTATTTGACACCGTTTTATGCCCCGCCACAACGCGGGGTGTGCTTTGGGGATTTTTCAAAGAAAAAATTGTTATGCATATGGTTGTCGTAACGTTGGCTTTGGGGGTTTTCCAAAAAAAATTGATTTTTTTACTTTTCACCCAAAAGTATTTCATAAATTACTTTTAACCCAAAACTATTTGTTTTTTACTTTTAACCCAAAACTTTTTATCTTTTACAATCTATCCTCATAACTTTTTTTACTTTCAACTTTGGTCATTTATAGTTTTCATTTTCCGCAAATTTTGCGCTCTATGCTTGGTTCTAAATTTTGTAACTTAACACATCACAGCGTGCGTCTTTGGCTTAATGTTTTTACGTTTCGTTCTAAATTTTGCGAGTTAACACGACGCAACGTGCGTGTGTGGGTGAACGTTTTTACATCGTCTATTTTTACCCCGTTTGACAGGTTTAACATAACGTGTGGGTTGTAGATCGACTTAGTTATAAACAAAGAATCCCCGCCGCATTGCGGCGGGTCGTAATCATAGTTTTCCATTATTTTGCAAACATCTTAAACAAGAGACGTTTTCTAATTTTCAATTTTTTTTTTGATTTTTTTAATTTTTGATTTTTTTTTCTATTTTTCAATTTTTAGGACTCAAAAACTAAATAACTAGACACTAAACGATAGTTTCTCATCCCCACACTTAAACTCTACATTGCCCTCAATGTAGGATGGAAACCGACTCAAAATACTAAAAATAAATAAGAAATAAAAGGCAAAGGGCATAAATGGAAAGGACTTAGCTGGTTAAGTAATCGCGTAAGCTCCAGAAATCTCGTCCAATCCAGCTCCATCGTATAGAATTTCGGTCGCGATCGGCTTTGACACTAACCGGTATACTTGGAAAATTCCTTTAAATTTGCTGTACAGCTCCGAAATCACCCGGATGAAGATTGAGTACGGGTGGTACATATTCAAACCTGCATAAACAAAAACAAGCAAAAACCCAAGCAGTATCGACTCGAAACTACTAAATTAGACTCATAGTTCAAAATAAATGACTCAATATACAAACTCTACAAACTACCGAAAATCCACCGAATAAATTTAACAAACTCTACAAAACCTCCCCACACTTAAATTTAATCAGAAGGTTTTTCTTTGATCTGGACCTTATCTAACCCTTTTAATTCTACCATGTCTTCAAAGATAATTAAAAATTTATTTGGTGGAATAATAATATATTTTAAAAATTTTAAACGGGTCAGACCACCAAACTTTAAACTTACCTGTAAGAAAACTGATACGATGCATGTAACGAGGAAGATGGTTGTCTCTGCACTTTAGTGTTGCCTTGAACTTACTTTTGCATCATTTTTGTATCCTCAAACTTTGTCGATCCAAGTTCCTTCGTGCCTTCTCCCGTGTTCTTGTTGGTATGTGTGGCAATCCAACATCTAAATCCTTCACGGGCCAGCTATCAAACTCGTCAGCCACTTTCTCTTCTTCTTTGTTTGGTATGTGTTTGATTTCCATGGTCGGCGTCTCTACAAGTAATGTCTCTAGATAGGCGAGATCACCAACCGAGTCAAAGTCTTCATCTTCAAGAGTTGGTAAACCTAGCAACTCATCACCAAACTCTTCCTCCCAAGATGATATATGCTCACCTTTCTCATTCTCCATCTTGTCAAGTGGCTCTTTTTCATCTTCTTCAACTTTTTCAACTTCGGTGTAGTCGAGCACCTCTAAATCTGCCTCTTCTACTACCCCTTCATCATCACTCCAAAAGCCATCATCGATATTCCATGGCGTGGGACACCAATAGCTGGAATTAACGACTTGTTGAACCGGAGGTGGGACTTCAACGTCCATTATCGTCTCCGGTTCATGAGTGTGATCCTCATCTTCTTCATAAAAGGGCTCAAAATGTGAAACCTACATGACATCATCTTCACAAGACAAGGGTAAATCTGATTCATGAGAATTATATTAATTAAAAGTAGAATCATAATATTTACCTGACAATGGGATCTCAATGTATATTTCTCCCCCCCGGATATGGTATTGTGTAGTTCATCTTACCATCAGCCATTTGATATCCTAAATAATTTCCATTCACATCATACATGTAACGACCTTGGCTCTTCAAGCTCTCTGATCTTAAACTATCAAGTGTGGCCTGAATCCCCCTATCTCTTTCTTCCTTAGCAGCCTTAACCCAATCACGGAATTCCTTTGTTGTTCGTTTTGGTTGCCAATTCCAATGTTGATATGACTGTGGCTGCACATAAGGGTTAGCATCGAAATCCATGGAACACCCCGAATTGATTGGACAATATTTGGTGTAATGGGGCCACCACAGATAAAACACATGATAAAAAATATATAAAAAATTAACTAATAAAAATATATTTACAAAAAGACTAGACACGCAACTTCTAGACAAAATCCCTAAGACTCAAACTATAAATAAGACCAACTAAACAAATAAGATCAGTTAAAGCTAATAATGCCATCGCCTAAGTGTCCCCGGCAACGGCGCCAAAAACTTGATGTGCTAAATATGGTCTATAAAAAAAACTAACATAATTGTTGGATCATCGTGTGACCCTAACGAGTCAATCAGAAGAGTTTATGATCCATATCAAAGGCGGAATCAATGATATAGACGTGAAACAGCTTAATTCCTCTTAATTATCCTTTTATTAATGATTTCAAAGCAATCCTGATCGTTTGACAAACTGGCAACACCTCGGCTCTGAAATCTCGAACGTTACAAATGAATCAACCGCTCAACTATTTATAGTGTGTGCTTATTTCGTACGAAATAGGCACTGGCTATTTCGTGCGAAATAGCAATATCTTATTTCGTACGAAATAACTTAGTGCTATTTCGTGCGAAATCACACAATCACACACAAACCCTAATTTCTAACCTGCTGAGCACTGGTTTATCCTATCTAGACATTAGACTCGATATAGACGAAGTTAACAGACATTTATGCACCAACAGACTCCCCCTTGGATGTTGACGAAGTCTTCGGGATCGAGTCTTCAGTCTTGATCAGTCTTGTCTTTCTGCTTAAAATGTCTGACACTGTAAGCATCCTTCAAACTCTATCAGCAACTGTAGCTTTTGACAATCTTCAGATTTCCCCATGAATATTGATCCAGAATGTACACTCCCCCTTTCAATATGCT